>JAHWFP010199878.1:70138-111870 GCA_023313725.1 Lithobius niger
AGCAGTAGGCTTCAATTTTAAACTAATTTTGTGCAGTTCGGTGACTGCCCAGCTAAAAATATTCTGCAGAAAAACTGCAGAAAATTTGATGATCTGCAGAAAAACTGCAGAATTCTGCAGAATATCTGCAGTCTGTTGTTCAGTCTCAGCAAAGTGAAGAAAAAATCTGTAGATTTTCTAGAGTTTGTTGTTCACTTTCAGCAATCGAAGATGAAATCTGCAGATCATCTGCAGTTCACCCACAACAAGCAAAGATAAAATCTGCAGAATTTCTGCAGTTACTGTTCATTCTCAGAAAGCTAAAGGCAAAAGCTGCCGAATTTTGTAGTCTGTTGTTCTCTCATGCATAGTAGCAAAATACACCTGAATATTACGGTATTTTTAAAAACCACGAAAACTGATAAGCAATACTAAAAATATAGCACAACAGTCGAAGTTGCTCAGAAGGTTACTTTTCAATGGTATCACTAGTGCAGTTTCACCTAAAATTTTCTTGTCGAAATATTCGGATGCACAGGGGCACATTCTACTCCCAAATTGCACTTTGCCCTCCAGATGCAGGTTTTGAAGCTGACTTTTTCGTAACTTTTGAACCACACAAGGTAAAGAGTTGCGGTTTGCGGAATTTTAAATGGCTTGGAATTAGTATTCCAGTGACACCATTCTTTCCAAAGAAGTTAAACTCCATTTTTTACTACATTTGTTTAAAGCATGGGTATAGGTCTTTCAGATGAGTAGTGAAGTTAAGTCAGTTTTAAGCAAATTGCAGCAAAGCAGTACACATTGTTGAGATGCTGAATGTTAGAATTTTCAATAGCTATAAAATAGGTGACCACGGTGTTGGTTTACGTGTTGGTTTTACACTCCAAAGATTTTTTCCACCCCAGTAAAAGATTTTGGGTGCAAACAAGCAACCGGATCAAAATTTGGAAATTCGACCCCTGCACTTGCTGTACAACTTCGACTGTTGAAGTTGTGCTGCATTTTGGTATTGCGTATTACGGAGGTGAACATAAAATCTGGAGAATTTCTACAGATGTTGTTCACTCTCAGCAACCCGAATATAAAATGTGTAGAATCTGCAGTCTGTTGTTCACACTCAGCAAATGAAGATAAAATCTGCAGAATTTCTGCACTTATTGTACATTCTGAGAGCTTAGCAGAAATGAGCATGGATTTCTTTCAAATTTTACGATACTGTACGCAACAACACTCCATAATATAAAATATGTTAGATAATAAAATTATCACGTTTATTAACTCTTTAAAAACGGGTGTGCCTGAAAAGTGCCCATTCCCGCCAGAATGGGACACCCGAAAATGCGTTCGCGATGGAAAGTTTGAACATTTTTAAACAAAGAAATTTCCATAAAAGGATTACGGAAGGATTAGGGTTATTGTGGATTCGGGGGCTTGGATTTTTAAGGATAGAGATGAAGACATTCGTTAGGCCCACTGTCATGCTGACTACATCGAGGGGCCAAAAGGAAGTAATGTTCATCTCAGTTCAGTTTTAAGTAGTTATTACGATTTTTATCATCGGACAAATAGGCTTAAAGGGCAATTACATCCATTTTGACACGCATGTTTTACTTTTGGACCACTTAAACAATAACTAAACACAAGAATTGCGGTAAGAATACGTTACGTACTTCCGATACAACCATTTAATGACTGCATCACCAAAACACGACACGGAGACCGCCATTGTTTTGCTGGAACACGCAGAAATTAAAGCCGACTAGAGCTCAAGCGTCCGACAGCTTTAGCTGGCTATTACTGTCGGCTGCCAGCTAAGGCCGTCGGACGCTTGAGCCCTCACATCCAAAAGAGCTATCTCAATCGGCTGGGAGTCGAAATCGAAAAGTGACATCTGTCGGCATTATTTCTGCACATTCCAGCAAAACAATGGCGGTCTATGTATCGTGTTTTGGTGAAGCAGTCATTAAATTGTTAAATCGGACATACGTAACGTATTCTTACCGCAGTTCTTGTGTTTAGTTATTGTGTAAGTGGTCCAAAAGTAAAACATGCATGTCAAAATAGATGCAATTGCCCTTTAACAGCACAGCACTAAACACGGAGTAGAGTAACGATCGTGTAGTGCAACTTTCCCCCAAAATTAAAAAAGTTTCTTATCTAAACGTATTGCTGTTGCTGAAGCAATGTTTTAGATTTACAATTGGGTTTACAGTAAACGAAAGTTTATAGGACAGTTTGCCTAGTAGGAAAGAAATCCTCCGTTAAGTTTTGGCCGGGTTTGTCACGGAGCCCCGATATCGGCCGGGTGGTCAAATCGTATACAAATTGCGAAAACGTGATTGGTGCTTCAAGATGTGTAACAGTCACAACAATTGAGTAGATATGACAAATATATTATCTTTGGAGGTAGGCAATCATCATTATCACTTTTTATGCTAATTATTATTGTTAATCGTGATATTTTTTGTACAAGTCAGAAATTGATATTTTAAGTAGAAATGGTGACATCGCACGTCTTTCCCAAACTTACTTCATTTTTTAAAGTTGTCTGTAACAGTTTTGAAATTCTAATAAAAAAAACACAACATAACTTTACGTTTTTTTTTTAGATATTTATTTTTTTAACTGCTGTTAAAACTAAAAATGGTATATAAAATCCTCTGAAAAATGCTGCAAACTTTATTCCTCCATTTCCAGGGTAGGCCTATGAGACGATTTATTTACATAAGCCAGTCATAGGCTTTCTTTGGTTGTTTTTGCTGGTCCTGAGTATAACCACATCCAGCTTGACTACCATTCTTAAAGGGTTAACTTTTATCTACAGGTACTTGTTTATTTGTACTTTCTAAAGAAGTTTTTAGCCTTTCAACATGTTTTGAAAAAGCAGTTAGGATTATGGAAATTATAACTGTTTTTCCGATGTATGTTGAATGGCTGAAAAGCTGAAAATGAAATCTGCAGAATTACAGCAGTTTATTCACCCTCAGGAAGCTTAAGGTAAAAATCTGTAGATTTTCTGCAGATATTGCAAAAAAAAGTTTATGTTGCTTCACTTATTAAATTGTGAACGTGATTGGGTGGGACAAAAAGGGTTGTAAGTGTGTAGAACTAATTAAGCCAATTGATTGTTTAAAGGCACGTTAACAGTTGCATTACTTTAGCGTATATTCACAAAATGCAAAACCTGGGCCCATACAGATTACACTTAGTTATTGGCTAGGTATATAAAGCTGAATTACAACTATCACAGTTGTATGTATCCTGATAGTATAATATAAACATACGTGGTATTATGTGTAGATTGGATGTCGGTATGTTTACAATAATAAAATAATGTCTCTGAATTTCCTTGATACTAAAGTAGCAGCTGAAATGACTACTAAGGTTTCAAAAATATTATTTTTTTGCTGTAGTTCCTCTTCTGCAGAAAAACTGCAGTTGCAAATCTGCATAAAAACTGCAGTTTCATATCTGCAGAAAGTGGCAGTTTTTCTACAGAATTTTTTTAGCTGGGTGTAGTGATAAAATTAGCGGCAGTGCCACACATATGTGAACAAAATTGTATGAAGACTTAGTTTTATTTTTTAAAGAAAAGCTATTGCTGGCTTCAGTTATAAAACAATAATACACTTAATTACACAATTATAATGAAATTCCTAGCTGTACGTGATTGTGCCCCATAAAGAAGAAAAATTCGCTTCATCTGATTGAATATATAGCCAATTAAATTCAAAATGCTTCCATGCGACCATCACCGGTTTATTCTATACAAATTCAGCTTGCCAAAATTTTTATTCCATGTTCAGCAAAACATGCTTGTTTAAGGTACAAATCTGTTTATACATTTTATGTTAAGAAAATACGACTTAATTTGCAGTTCTAGTCTCCTCGTTGACCGAGTGTTAAGGTATTGGACTAAAAATATTCTGTAACATGAAGACTGATCGTTAAACATATCGTTAAATGAAAAATGAACGATTTTAAATTGTAATGGGAACATACAAAAACATCAATAAAAAACGTTTAAATATGTTCCTCATTTATGTTTGGACGTTCTTACTGTGTTTCTTATTCACGTTTGAGTGTTTCCTACCCATTCTTTCAAGGTGTTATAGTAAACATTTCTTAAACGCATAATCAGCTAATGTAATTCGTTATGGGAATCTACTAACAAATGAAACGTTTAGAAACATTCCGTATTTATGTTTGGATGTTCTCACTGCATCCCTCATTCACGTTTGAATGTTTCCTACCCGTTCTTTCAAAATGACGTGATGAAGACGAATTTGTTAATCATTTTATTGATAGGATACAAAACTATGTCATGTTAAATCCATTCAACCACTGTTATGTTTCACTGTATAGCTTATAATTCCTCTCTCCTCTAACACAACCAGAATTTCACAATTTTCTCTTTGTTATCATCTCCACTTTCCAATTCGTCCTAGTGCGATTCGTTCTAATATTCTTTTTCAGACATTGGTTCAATGGTTGCATCAGTATTTTCCCGGATAACTCGAACCACTTTTCTACTTCATATCCTTCCAAATAGGTTTGATAATATACACGTAATTGTTGTTGTGGTATATGACATTACTTTCTGTTAGAATGGAGGCATATGAAGCCAAGCTCTCGTGCTCATACTTCATTACGCAAGTATTTTGGGATTAGCAAGCTCCACAAGTGATTCTGCCCTCGGTACCACTTCCCACCCAACACTACGTCATTATCGATTATTTTCATGGTTTTATTGCTAGCTGTGAGGGCAATATTGCACTGCAATCGAGGCACATAATCGTTATCTTACGGGGTTTGGAAAGAATTGTGAAAAATAATACTTTGCCATCACAGCAACGTATTAGCCTTCAAAAGAGCCTCCAAAAACCGAAGCTAATCCCAAGGAGGATGTTCAAGAAGAGTTGAAACTCCTCTCAAAGCCGATGTTGGAGACAGTCCTGCTGACGAAGACGATACTGAACTCCCAGCCTAACTAGCAGTGGCTGTACTGATGTTGGGTGGAATTTGTGTTGCTTCCGATCCTCTGTGAGTACTTGTCATATGTTGCTTTTTCTCCCATAAAACATAGGCTAATCTGTTCACACTCATCTCCTAGTAATTCAGTTTTGTATCCATGGGTTCCTCAGCATCTTCCGCATTCTTAATGTTCTCGATGAATCTAGCAATACCTTTTAACGGTACAAGGATGTGTTTAAATAATTCTTAAAGATATTCTCCTTTGGACTGATTACTCTTTTTTTACAGGCGGAAACTTTTCATCAGTTTCTTTCTAAAATCATCACATGTACATTCATTTTCCATTTTTATCCTTCATTAGTAACCAGAGGGACTCTTTTTTCATTCATTCAAGGGGAAGGGTACTCTTTATATATTTTTTCAACTCGGTCATCTTCAAGACTCCAAAAATATGAATGTTTTAGCGATGCATTGATGTCGTAATTGTGATCTATAATATAGTTAGATTTCGTTTTGCGTCATTTTAAAAGAACAGGTAGGGAACATTCAAACATGACTGAGAAATGCAGTGAGTACATCCAAACATAAATCCGGCAAGTATATAAACGTTTGGTCGATGTTTGTAGGTCCCCAAACGATTTACATTAGTTTACTGTGTATTTAAGAAATATTTAACTATAACACGTTGAAGGAACAGGTAGAAAACGTTCAAATGAGAATGAGATGCAGTTAGAACATTCAAACATAACTGAGGAATGTATCTAAACATTTTTACGAATGATTGTATCTTCCCATTACGATTGACAATCGTTTAATGCACATTTTACGATATGTTTAATGATCAGTCTGTGTGTTGATACAGGGCTGCCACCAAAGTTACGTAGAAATGTATGTGCATATCAATAGAATTTACATGCCCCTATGGGATCGTTGTCTGGTTTCTAAGTGTTACAGTCGGTTTATCTTGGTACTGTCTACAGGGTATAATTTGATAAAATTTACTCATCCCAATAGGTTTAAAAGATAATTTTTTAATTTTTTATTGGCAGGATGGGTTACTTGACAATCTAGACTGGATGGTGAAGAGCGACCATGTAGTTTTCCATATGGCAACTTCTTATGGAGGCAGCCATCCTGAATTCTACGTCAAGTGTACGTGGAATTTGGAAGAATTTACA
Organism: Lithobius niger; assembly: GCA_023313725.1. NCBI lineage: Eukaryota > Metazoa > Arthropoda > Chilopoda > Lithobiomorpha > Lithobiidae > Lithobius > Lithobius niger. The sequence continues at coordinate 76,273 of JAHWFP010199878.1, forward strand.
CACTGGTCAAGTGGGATCCATAGGCCGATGCCACTTTTAGTGTCTTGCTGGGAGGGATCGCACTGATCAAATGGGGCATGAACACTTCCGGTCTGGGGGAAGGGTGTGTACAATATGCGGGAGTGTACAGAATTTGGTGAACACTCAGCCAGGGCCCCACTGTCGTACGGAAACTTCACTGGTCACTGGGGGGCTATGACGATACGAGTGGGTGGCGTTATGACATCACGTTGGGTGGGGCTATGACGTCAAGGGGCCAGGGGCCAGGGGTCAGGGGTCCTATTACGATGTCACTTCCGGTGTTGTGAGGGCGTATGTGCGTCGTCTACGTGTCTCTAAGACTAGTCTTATCCACTACATACGACCAAACCAAAATGAAAAACAAGCATAAATGTCTTTTAAAACTCAAGAAGTTTTATTAAAATACCTAAAATGGGCAGTGTGTCCGTATCACATTCAGTAATTTTTCTTTCTTTTCGTATGTACCTTCAGTACTTTCGGAAAAATAGAACAAAAAGTTTAAATCTTTTAATATCACCAAATATTATTAATACCAGGATTCGCTTTGATTTTTTCCGTAGTATTTATTTCAACTAAGAGTGAACCTTGCTGTCTTCAGCCCAAGGAAAATTTTTCTAGCTTGTGGCAGCTAAGCTTGAAATGTACTTTTTCGTTATTTTTTTACCTTAAAATGGTCTCCCAAAATTGACAGAGGCTTTTGCCACGTTCTTAGTTACAATTTTCATACGAAGTATGTCTTACAAAATGCTATTCCATCATGCTCCCTCCACAAACTTGTGAAATCAGACAAGGACAGTGACTTTATTATAGAAATTATGTAAAAGCTCAGTGCAAACCGAACGTATTGACCAGGTGATCTTCACATCATAACCAGTATCCAACTCATATTCCTCGACGTGACATTCTGCCTCTCGCCTCGCATAGTAAGGGCATGTTTTCACAATGACTCACCTTTGCATTCTTGCAACTAGAAATCATCTGAAATTTCAGAACAACAGCAGTTTCAGCTATGTGATTATTCAGCAGCGACTAGAAAAATTATTTCTTCAGGAAAATTTGGTATCTCATCGTTGATTAATCCAACGATATCGGCTTTAGCTAATTCAGGTGATGATGTTACTGTGACAACGACATCGACAATGACATGACCATTAAATTCTAGTGTGAGCATGCAAAGGTGAGTCGCTGCGTAAACGTGATCTATATAAACCAGAAAGGCAACTGGTTATGCGAACTGTAGTGGCTGTGAGACCAGTTTAGTGTGATCCTGAATAAATACTGGTTGAATAGTAAAAGAAGCATAGTAGCACAACAGCGAAAATCATGCACTACAAATAGCTAAAATTATGTAAGCCTTTATTAGGCTTGTTTCATTGATATTACTTGACCGGGATGCGTATTTACAAATGTTACTCCTATTCGGCACTATTGGCAAAATCGCTTGGCCTCATTGGTGCTCTCAGTCACGTGACTCAGAGCAGCTCACCGTGTCGCATGGGCTTCGCTTGGCGTCATTATTGGAACCATCATGGGTGCTGCTATTTTAATGTATGGGTGAGCAACTATACATAAAGGCAGTTGGATCTCTTGATTGTAAATGGTTTAAGGTTGTGTATTATAGTTTGGAAAGAAGGCCTTTATTTGGTTGTAGACTTTACCGCAATTTATATCCCTTACTAATAACACTCCTGCTACACGATAGTATGGTTAACCAAATCGGACAAAATAGCATATCGCTAACCTAATTGAAATAAGCTAACAGTGAAAATCACACACTAGAAATAACGAAAGTTATCGTTATATTATTTACTATATTTGTACGTTTACTTACCCATTCACAATTTATATCCAGCTGCCATTAATGTGTGTCAGACTAGGCTATACAATTTATTTCTGATTCAATGCTTAAGTCATATAGGCAAAAAACATGATGTGGTGTATTGTGTTACAGTATATCGAATGTAAAACCTCACAGGCCCTCGGTAAGTTTTCTTGGAAAAACAAAACTTAGTTGGTGGTGAGAGCAGGGGATCATTGCTATGCCCGTGCTGTGTACCCCTCTCCCCTCACAAAAAAAATCATGGCCTTGCTATGTCATCACTAATGTCAGTAGCATAAAGAAATATTTTCTCTGGGGGGACAAATTTCATTTTTGCGCCTCCCTTGAGTCCTATTTTTAGATCCCTTTCAGCATACACAAGAATGACTCCAGATTAGGGCATGTTTTAAAATACTTAGCTGATACGTAGTTGTTTTTTTAATTTCTTTCCAGTGGATTTCGTCGTCAGCCCTTAAGTTGTCATCAGCCCCCCCCCCCCCCGGCTCCTCCTGTATATTAGCAACACATCTCTCACAATCTCACCATAACTTGTTTACGGATATTCTTGTATATCATCACAAGAATGGTGAGGAAGATTAATAATACTTGGTGGAGAAAACGAGAGTTGAGAAAAAAAGAAAAGTTGATTATGGTGTTGATAGAAAACGTACGTCCACATCTTTTTTCAGGAACAAAAAAGTTATAACACCAGGGGACGAACACATACGTGTAATTTAGGCAGTACAAACACCATGATTATTGCACATCTACAATACAGGCCGTCAGTGACGGCGTCAGGACTGGAACGTTTGGGGGAGGGGGGGGGGGGACATCTGGGGTAGGGGTACAACTGGAAACGGAGTGGGACAAGGATTTTTTCAAGACAACCGCATTCGGCAGTTTTATTCCGTTTAATTCAACCAGAATATTATAACGTAAGCTTCAATATCCGATTTTTTTGCAAAATACGTCCCATAAAAACAAAAGAAATCAAGCTACACATACATTGCAAAGTTGCCACAAAACGTTTTTTTTTTCTTTTTGTTGGATAATTGGATTCATAAATAAATAAAAACATAAACTAAAATAAAAATATATAAGTTTAGCTTATTCATTTGACTTCAACTTTAGTTTGCAAGTTTTTTTTTATTGTTTTCCTTTCTGGCGGTGACTTGAGTGTTGGCAGTGTATGATTTTCGCTGTTGGCTAATTTCCAATTTTCCTTAATATTACTTCCAGCGATTTATGTCTGTTTACTTGGGGGAGGAGGGGCATGAACATTTTTGTTGCCCCGCCCCCCCGGCTTCATGGCCCACCATGGTCCACACTTAGCGCCGTCACCGCCGTGCTATGTAGCAAGCCGCAAACCCCCAACTCCAAAAAAGGGTTTACCGTTGCGGCTGACTGATCAGCTTGTTGAAAAATGTTGAGAGTGGAATTATATAGAATGAGTGACCCAGGATTCAAGACCCCTATTTTTATTGTTCTTGAACTTTGATATCACTGATAATTTATTGCAACCAACTTACCTTTACTAAACAAATGTTTTTCTTCCATTGCTAAATGCATGGTTCAATGAAGAAAATCGGTTTTGAAGGATATAATGAATAAATCTTTCTAATGACTTTATGGGCCACTGCGCACACGGTGGCCAAGCCGCATGACCAGGTCGCTGCAGCCAACGAGAATGCTTACGGTGTATGTACCAACGCGCACTTGGCCACAGAGGCCAGCCTGTCGCCGTGGCCACTGGGGTCCCGGGCAGTGTGCAGGCAGCCACAGAGCGACCGTAATTGCTCCAGATTCATTTTTCACCACGTGATCGAGAATTATCAATGAAAAATGAACGTGGCCGCGCGGCTGATCGCCATGTTTTTGGCCGCGACGACCACTGGCCACTCAGTGCGTGGGCGACCAAACGCCTCCTCGACTCGTTCTGGCCTCCCCCCCCCCCCCCCCGTTTTTTACGCCACTGACTGATGTGTCATATTTCTACCCAGCCAATTGCTAGTATTTTTGTCCTGTTTTTTATACCACTTTCAGGCATACGACTAGCACAGACGCATTGTAGCGTTGCATACCATACGCAGAGATCTTGTTAGTCGTTCTGGCTGTTTGGCCGTTTATAGACTCGGTGATTTGGGAATTGGTTACCACAGTGGTTACACAGCTTCCTGTAAGTGTTACCGAGATGCGTACAGCACTGTGCTTTCTAGTTTTACCGAATTATGTTTCTAGCTTAAGTGAATCTAAGGTTGTTGGGGTGTCTTTTCCCACTGATCCATATTTTCGTAGTAGGTTGGATAAACTAGCAGATAGCTTACAGGCAGGTTGTCACCGGCAGAAAATCTTTTATAATCTACCATGTTGCCATCTCGTGGCAGTGATATAGCTAACCGTTGCAGCTTGCTGCCAGGTGCAAGAGGATGTACCAAATTTTCACTCAATAATTAAGGAGGCATGTGCTGTGCTTGATGTTTCTTTGAAAGAAATTGTGTTACGCATGCCTTCGCTTGATGCAAGCAAGTGTTAGGGCGCGTTTACGCAACGAGACCTTCTCGCTCGCCGAAAGCTATTTGCTAGGCCACCGTTATTTATTTACGATTAATTTCCCGTTTCTATTAAATGATTGCGGTAATAGACAACAAATTAAATGCATTATTAATAACACGGTCAAAGAACAAAGTGCAACAGTCATTTTGAACATTACTACAACATTGTTGCCATTTTACGCTATTTCCAAAATTTGATATTTTCCCTAAAAAAACAGCTTCTAGCAGTGATCAACTGGCGGTAGAATAAATAGCTACTCGCAGCGAGAATTCAAAATCCAATATGGCGTCCATTTCGGAATTATCGATTCGAAGACAAACCTTCGAATGCCGGTATTCAGGAATCTGTCCGTCGTCGTGTACTGCAGTAAAAATTGTTTTCTTGTTGTCATAAATCGACGCTGTCAAGTTGCACGCATCGTACGTCGTGTCGCTAGACACGAGGAAAAAATTTGCGTCCGCGTTGTTGCCATGGTTACTACATATAGACAATTTGAAAGCCGCATTCTCCGACAAACGCGAGAAGCAGCCAACAGATTTAGTATTCACCAATTAAAAGCTAGTAAGCGAGAAAATTGTCCTTGCATAAACGCGCCCTTAGATAGCACTTGATAACGCTAGATGGTCCTAGATTCTGTAGAGTCATTCGGGGACAGTCTGCCTTTAATAGATTTCAAAATAAAAACAAACTCGTTTGATGTTTAAGGTAAGATTTAACTGATTCAAAAGTGACGGAAAACCAATAGGCTCGAGATTGGTTCAATAAATACGGATGCAAACCTATTTACGTTGCCTTTTGGACTTATACGTCAGACTGCCTGAGCGGGGAATCGAACCCAGGACCTTTGAAATCAAACGTCCTGGGTTAGATTCCTCGCTCAGGCAGTCTGACATATAAGCCCAAAAGGCAACGTAAATAGGTTTGCATGCGTATTTATTAAAGATTTAACTGAACCAAAATCAAAACAGGAAAGGAACACAAATAAGCTTTCCTGTAAGGTTTTAAATACCACAATGTTCCTGCAGTGTTAAGTCCATGTGAAACCTTTCTGCTGTTCTAAAGCATTGTAGCCATTTTAAGTCGTTATGGCGTACAGAGAACCTTGTCGGGCATGGCCAAAACCTACAGTCCATAAAATAAAATAAAAATATTGAACGCGGATTATTTCAGTTAATGAGTAGGCCTGGAAGATGGCCTACTCATAACTGAAATGATCCACGTTCAATAGTTAATACAACCTGATTCCGGTAAGTAAAATACGTGAGTCATAATTAGAAATGTGTCCCTTTTTTCCTATAGCAAAGGAAGAATTTTTAAATAAATTTAAAAATCTGTCAATTAATTAAAAACTGTTACAGTTCAAAAAATTAACAGCAAAATTATACTTTAAAACGTATTATACTTTAAACAGTTATTTCAATTCTTTCCTGCTCTCGAGTGTTGCCTTGCGTCACATTCCTCATGCAACAACATATGGCTGACCATGCATAACCAGTTGAGAAGAGCGTGCACAGCCAATGCACAGCTCGCTGTTCCGAGTCTGATGTGACGCCGCCGCGCTGTTGACTTAATTTTCAACGTTCATTACAGTAAAAAGTTACAGCATGTTGGCAGAATTGTGTATAGCTTTTAATGAATGCGCTGCTAGGAGTAATTTCAATCCGATGCTTGCATCCAGATTCTCACTATGGCAGGGTAAAAGTACAGAATAAAGAGGGAGAGTTCTGTAATCTGTGGGGAAAAGCTTCGGTGGCGGCTGTTGCATTCGTTGGAGTCTGCTCTGAGTCATGTGACTGAGAGCGCCAATCAGACGAGGCGATTTGCCACTGGTGCCAAATGGGAGTAACATTTGTAAATACACCACCGGGACTGGAGCCACAGCAAACTTCAGATCACAACACAAACGGTCCTACCATCTGAAGCATCTCTCCAAGTTCATACTAAAGAGTAAGAGAGATTTATTCTCTTATAAACAAGAAGGGAAGGAACAGAGACATGTCAACTTATGTTCTGCTCAAAGTAAAAAAAAATAACTTAGAAAAATACTAAAATGTTGTTAAAAATATAAGATCCTAAAATCCTAAAACATTGAATTATAATCCTGAAATCCTAAATATCGTAAAATATATTCCTTAAATCATAAAAGGAATTGTGTAAGATCCAATGGTTGTACTACAGACTTAAGAGTTAATGGAGACTGCATCGACGACATCATGAGGCAAAGCATTCCTTACTTTTAGTATTTAAATGCAAAAGAAAAACATACGACGCTTGAGTTTCGATTTTGGCACAACAAGTTTAAAATTATGGCCGCTGGTAGTACTAGCATGCAGCACTGTCGAAAATGTATTGGAATTTCGCAATCATGGCTACGACCTCAACAATTTAAACCGAATTAGGTATGTTTATTTACTTGATCAGTTTAACGTCATTAACTTGCGTTCATTGCCTTTCCAGTAATGGGTGCTACATTTCCTCTGCCTAATCTAGTCACAGCTACGACTACAGTATTTATAGCAGGTTCGGAAAGTTTTTATTATTTAATTAAGTGCTTTGGAGAGATGGCGTTATGTGCTAAGAAAATATGAATTGTGAGCCGGAGTTTGCTGATTCGATTCCCAGTCATGTCATCTCAGTGAAATATATATATGTGCAAATAATGCTTTACTGAATAAGCTATTTTTAGTGTATATCTTTCGTTGTTGTGGTATTGTGTTTCCTTGAGTCAATGATAATTTACAGCTTTTTGTGTAAATTTAAATACAGGTCTGATATTCCCTCTTCCCTAACGTCATCATATTTTCTGTACTTACAATTATTATTAAATTGTGCTATTTCTTCTGTTTTAGAAAAACCTTTACAATACATAGGCTCGCACACAGGTTTAGAGCTTCAGATGTACAAGGACTGGACAGAAAACATGCTATCACCAGTAATTTTAGTAAGGGACTTTCTGGTAGCTCCTTGCCGTAAACCAACAACTCCGTACTGTATTTCATCTACTCCTCTCTTTTTGTAGGGTTTTGTTCATGCGATTGAAGATCTGAAGTTTCTGAAATACTTGACCTCAATTTACGCTTCTGTATTAAAAACTGAAGAAAACGGCAAAATCGTTCGCATTACGCTCCGCATTTCAGAGGTACAAAATGAACTTCATATCAACACATGCTTTTTCCTCCTTGTCCTTCTTTCCTTCGCACTCAAAAATAGTTTATCTACTGATTCCAACTTCAGCCCACGTTTTTTTTTTAACATTACAAGACTGAAGCTAGAAACGTAGAACTGATTAAAAATAACACTTACATTGTTACAAATTGTGTGGTAACCTTTTGAAGTCAGATATTGGAAGGAAAAGTTATTATAATTCACTATAGGGTTCATCAAGCTCAATTGTCGCATATGATTGAGTAGAGAATTGTGCTAAAGATGAGATACACTCCCTCCGAAAAAGCAATGTACCAGCATGAAATACCTGATTGACTCTCATGCCATCAAAGGCGAACCTGATGTATGAATCACATGTTTGTTTATTTCGGTCGGCTACTGTACCTCACTGCCAACTTGAACCTATGTAGGCTACGACCACACTACGTGCGTTGGACAGGACACTCCATGCAGCGGCTCTTGCCCAGCTTGTTCTGTAGAAGCTTTTGCAGCTGTTCGCCAGATGTCACTTCTGCATGTCGGCGTCCATTTTCCAATCTTATTTTATAATCGACTAGTATCGTTTGCTTGGTTTTTGTTGTTGTGACAGAAAAGTTCATGGTGTACAAAGATGTTGTTGACTCATAAAAGATTGCAGAAGTTTACAATCACATGCAAGTATTGATCCCTATCGAAATTTTTCACCAAGAATCACAACCACACGTTGCTTATAAACCACACTTCACCGGGGTTTTCTTATTACACCTATTTTAATAACTTTGACAACTTTAAGCAAACCCCCACAGACACCACCGATGGTGTAGCCCACGGATGATTGTAGCAATGGTCAGGTTTTTTATTTCACCTTTGGTCTAATACTCGGTGGGATTAGCTAGACAACTAATGTACCAACTTGGTGGCAACCATTTTTGCTAGTGATATCACTACTTTGATTGGCTGAAACGTCACGGGTTCTTTCACCCTTGTGGGGTTTGTTTTAAATCTAGAACTTCAGAAATATTCCTAAACGACATACGGATTAATTTTCTTTATTCCGTCTCCTTTCTCACATTTTTAACCTTCCTACTTACGGAGGAGAAGAGACACATATAAACAAACAAACAAACCGTACGTTTTTATGATGAAGATAAATAGGTAAAAATCCGTCTGGGCAAGTTTTATGATCGAGCCGTAGCTAATGCAAAATGCAATCGCATCATACAAGCAAGAGAATCACGCGTATTAAAACTTGCAACTTGTACACATGGTTGCGCCAACGACAAAATTAATATTTCCGAAAGGGGCAAAGGGAAATTTCCGAGTAGATCCCTTCTATGTCCGCAAATCAACTTTCTTTTTATTTTGACATTATAGTTATTAACCCCATAGTTTAATTTAGTACTTCCGGCCTAATTTTTTTTATTTAGACGTTGGTTGGCTTTCCTCTCTGCTTATAAAGGGGTAAAAAAAATCGTAAAAAAAAATGTAAAAACTAACTATGTTATTCTGATTTACCGTAATGTGCACCGTTTTGTTCTGGTAATTAGTCGTGCCTATTTCGTTTTATAAACTAAATGAAAAAAAAATATTTCTTGCTAGACAAATTGAGTTTATGCGAACATTGTTCATGGCAGCTTTTTTGAAAATACTAGGGCCCGTAACTAAACATTACGTTACATTAGCGTATCACGCGTATTCTGTGACTATTATTTTGAAAGCTACTTGTTCTCTTTAAGGTGGTATTACTGTCCGATTGCAAGATGAAATGGTATCTTAGTAAAAAATGTATAGTTTGTTCCAGAATGTATGATTTTCTTCATAAGTATTGTAATTTATACTCAGACTTTCAATCTTTTTTCTTAGCGTGTAATGATTTATGCTGGCCTACAACTTGAAGGGTCACTTCTCGGCTATATCTTTTGCCACCTTAGATATAGATTGCGGAGTACCTTGCATACTGCTTTCAAGGCCATTGTAAATGTTTTCATTGGCTTCGTCATATCCGACGTATTTTACATATAAGTGTCCTGAATTGGAGTACGACCATATTACAACTGACCTTATTTGCTGTGTAACCATCTTTTGGCTCATCCTGTATCAAATACATCGGATTATAGAACTGTCCCTTCTGTTACTCGTCTACAACTGTACTCTGTTTTCATTCTCAGGTATCTTACAGAAATACGAAACAGTCTCCGTGTCAGTCACGCCAACAAAGAGTAAGCTGTTTGACTGAATGCATAAACAAAGACATTGCAGCAAAGACTGGAGAAGGAATTTGCAGGTAATCCAGTTATTAGCAGGATAAATTTGTAAGATTAATGTGCAAGTAAAACCCGCTTATGGTGAAGCGAGCACCAGCCAAAGCAAAGTCAAAAACATCTTTAATCTTGAGCTTTCGATTCTTTAAAACGTTCATAAAATGACGTGATAAATAAACACATAAGAAACCTCCACTAAAGTTGAAATTTACGTAAATAAAACAATTCACTAAAGACCCTGACCATCAACAGAGCTTGTCAAATGCAGTTTAAAAAGTAAGCATTACTAGGGTTGACTTCACTTCCTATATTTGTCTCGTTTGTTATTTTTTTCCAATAATGTGCCACTTTTACATTGTATTGGACTTTTTAATGTTTTTCATAGCTCTTGACTGGCTTACTGAAATGCTGTAGGCTTCCAGTCTATCATAGATTTTTTCCATAAGCTTTGTTGTTATCATCTATGTGTTGGTAAATTTAGTTTTTACTGAATACAGTGTTTGGCGTATTTCTGGTCTTGATTTTGAAATGTGGATATGTGGAATCCTATCTGCAAACACCAGATCCAGCACACACCAAACTTGTGCAAAGCACAAGTTGTTTATATATTTATTGGAAGCCCACACCATTTCAGTTGTGACAGGACATAACTCAAGAGGTATGAACAATACAACAAATTAAGTGCATTGGCCGTATTGAGAAAAAGTTACGAATGAACCAGATATAGAAAGTAAGGTCGTCCCTTGTACAAGTTACTTTATCCCTTGTAAGGTTGCCCCTTGTACTTTTTATCTTGTATTTAACAAGCTACTTTTGTGGTGAGAATTAAAATATATTCTGAATTTTTTAATGTTAAATTCAACATTAGTGGTAGTTTATTGTTTTTTTTTATATTACAACATTCCATGAAAGATTTCAAAAGCTTGGCATCCGTGATGTATTAAAGCTGCTTTTTACTACGTGTTGGGTTTGTGCTCTATTTAACGTGGATGTTACTTCGAGGAACTCCAGAAAGAACAGATATATTTTTCCACCGAATTCATCGAGGGTAATTGTTGACGTCTGTCCTTCAAATAGGACCTACACTATAATAAAGTGGTCCATTAACCCTTTAACTGCTTTGCGACCATCTGAATGTTGGACTGAATTCCACAACTAACCAAAGATTTAAAAAAAAATTTTTAGAAGTCAAGAATGGCAGTTAAAGAATTAATACCATTATGAAGTTTATGGTTCAGGTAATGGCAGTTCACCATATCAAATGCTCTGGTTAATTCTGTATGTGTTGAGTCAACTTTTAAGCCCTTATCATCAATGATTTCGAAAAATCTGCCCTCTTCAGTAGCTTGTTTGCCTTCATCAGTAGGCTCGGAAAAGCTGCCCTCACAAAAACCATGATGATCTTTCAGAGATGTATTTTTTAACATGATTGTAAAAGTGTTTTTGTGCAAAAGTTTCAAAAGTAATGATCCGTACGATAATAGTAAATTTGGTCGAATATTTTTGATTACTGTAAGGTGCCACAAAATGTATATATATATATGAACTATTTTCCGATCGCTCCAGAGTAACTCGCCTATTGACAGAGGCCATCTTACTGTCCAGGCTATAGAGTGTGTCATATGAATTTACTAATCAATTTTGGGTTGCTTGTACTGAGACCATATTTAGACACGAAGATTTCTATCGATTGTAGATCCCCTACGCGATGGGACAAGGGGACAGCCCTGAATGTTCTCACATTTGCAGGTTTGGCTGCTTCATTTTCATCACGATGCATCATATGGGTCATAGTACATATTATCATCGTGCATTTCTCTACACGACGGTGATGATAAAATGTCATGTTAGGAAAAATTCGCACCAGATAAGAATGCAATTATTTTCATACAACCTGGATTGGTGAGGAAGGAAGGATGTGAAAAAAGAAGGACTTTTAGACATGAATCATGGTTGGTTTACTCAGGTGACGGTTCAAATCATAATAACAATAATGATCCTCTAGAATACGTAGTGTTAAAAAATGCAGTTGTCTACCATGAATTTGGCTTATGACAGTATTACTAGGATAAAAAAGTAACAGACAGGAGCTAATGCTCAGTCTTACTGAGCATTCTCAATTGCCAACATTCAAACTTTGTGCCTCCTGCCATTGCCACATAACCAGAAGCCATACATGGCAGCCTTCCTTCCAGACAATAGGTATATCCTCACAAACAAGTGATGATCTCTTCACCTCATGTATATTAAGCTTAAAGCCTACATCCCAACAAGCAAATAAGAAAATGCATAAATAATTTTACAAAAACAAACTAAACACATAAATAGAAAAATAAATAAAGAAATCAAAGATAAATGCGTTAATGAGAAACAGAACTTAACAAAGAAGGACTTATAATTTAACAGAAAAAACAACCAATAACTAGATAAAAACCTACTGTATCCAAATAGTGAAATAAACATTACATATAATACGTAAATACAACAAATACAATTTATGAAAAAATATAAATTTTTTACTTAGAATTCTAAAATAATACATGCACACACAAGCTTATAAATATCACATATACATTGATGTTGAGACATATATCAAGCTTTTATATATGTATATAAGCTTGTTATAAGTAATATAACAATTTGTTAAATAGGGTCATAACTTCATTCAAACTTTGTGTTAATGGTGGAAACATCAGTATTATTGACGAAATTTATGAATACGGATGCAAACCTATTTTTGTTGCCTTTTGGACCTAAATCTCAGACTGCCTGAGCGGGAATTGAACCCATTAGCTTTGAGAGCTCAGCCATACTGACACGGCTGAGACATTCGAGCCACATACTTTTCGAGCATTAAGGCTTTGTGTAATGTTTATGGCGAAATTTGTGGGCATAACGATTACATTTTTAAGTATTGGAGGGGACGAATTGTAGAAAGTTCTAATGGGACGTCTGACTCTGGAGATTCAGTAGTGTTTGACAGTGACTGCAACTTTGCCTTTGGGACCTTTGATAAGAAACCTACTAGAGAATTGTCTGTTACTGTAAGTGAGAAAATGTAATTTGAAATTGGGTTGAAGAAAAGAAACCAAAATCTCGACTGGAAATCATCAACTGTTAAAGTACGGTATTCCTATGGGCCAAAAAGGCCGGAGGACTTAGAAAAGGAGTAAAACGGGTCCAGGTAAACTTTGATCTAGGTAACCTTGTGTTATAAGCAGATAGTGGTGTTTATCACCAAACAGCTGCTTTTCCAAGACTACTGAAGTGAGCCTGCTGTTAACCACCAAGCAGATTCACTTCAGTGATGTTGGTTGACACACACTCACTGCAGCTGGAGTGTAATTATGACAAATTCTAAAGGAACATGAAAGTGCTAGTGAGAAAACACATACTGAAGTTGGATGAAAAACTTAAAAGAATGTATAGTTGTATACAAAGTTTGAAGTCAAAGGTTCATTGTGAAGATAGGATTAAACTACAAAAAACAAATGATCCAGTAAGTCGGTGATTGGCACTGTGAGTTCTGTTATGAAGGGTCTATGAGCGTGGTTGCAAAATACTATAAAAAAGTATTACAGATTTGAAAGACGAGGTGAACACTGAGTGCGTGGCAATGGTAAGAAACTCCAGACAAGTTGCTGATAGTGTGAAGAGAGGGATGCTAGGTCCTAGCGATGTTGAAAAGAGCAGATGTAAATAAAATGTTTACTTCAGTTGGAAAACAAGTTGCAAAGGACCCAGTAGCTTGTTGGTGGAAAGAAGCTAAGAACATCGAGAGGCCTCCAGACAATTTAGCTAGGTGGACGACATAAGACATTTTAGAAGTACAGGATGTTAGCTTAAATTAGGATTGAGTAATTTATGATAAGAGGGTATAAGAGACTGTGTATGGGTTCCAACATGACGCCACTGTTAGCTAAGATTGCAGTTTGAAATAAAGAACGGAAGATATTTGAGGAAAGCAAAGTTTGTTTTAACCTGTAAAATAGGTTTGTTGACGATTCTGTATTAGTGTGTGAACTGGACAGTGTTGGAAATGGGATGAGCATTGGAGTGGAGCTGCGGATATGCTTGAAGATAAAGTTGGATGAGGGGTATGGTTAAGTGTTTACTTTTTGAATATGATTACCTTGATCAAAAAAGAAAAACTCGAAACCTACTGGCAGTGTAGTGACACCGACACTTTCCAAGTAATCCAAAAGGAGTCAACCCACAATGTTTTGGTGAAGAAGGGAGTTGTAAAGAAGTTGTGTGGAGTACAATGAAAGTAGCTTCAAGCAATCTTACCGAGGATTTGAAGTGGCAGTCGAGTTAGCATAGAGGTAAAGTGCAGTTGCTGGCTAATCCAAATAGACGGGTTCAATTCCTACAATCATGATGGGAAGTAAATTATTTTTCTTCATTACTATTACTCAGATGTCATCCTCGGTCTTTCCCAATGTTGGCTCCGTTGTGCTCTATGTTTTTTACTAATAATTGCAACTAATTACTTGTCTTTAATAATGCAAGACTACATTGTAAAAGGTTACATCTAATTGTTTTTATTTGCCCTCTGACGGGCAAGAAACTATACCACATGAAAATGCAACACTATTTAATTTTCGGTACCAATAATGTGGGTCTTGTCCACAATAAAAGAAAACTAAATTTTAAAAAATGAAGATGATGAATGCTGCCAACTTCAAACATGTCCATGTTGATCATAACCTAGAAGAACGTATTTGAAGTTTGCAGAATTCATTAACTGCTCATCATATTTTGGTTTGGACGACGATATTTTGGTTTTGGACAAAGATTTTTTCGGTTGTTCCTTCCTACCTTTTCCCCCCAAAGAAATATATGACAAAAAAGGTATGTTTATATATATATATATGTGTGTGTGTATATATATTTTGTTTTTGTTTTTTTGGGGGGGGAGTGTTTGCCTCGCTCCTACTTTTTTCTTCAAATAGGGAAATAGATAAGAAAACAGGGTTTGTTTTGGAGAGATAAGGTTCCTAGTTTTGTTTTCCAAAGAAGAAACAAATGACAAAAATAAAGGCCTTTTTTTTTGGTGGGGGCGAGGGGAAAAATTACCCCGCTCCTACTTTTTCGTAAATAAGTAAGCAGATGACAAAATAGGCTTTTTTTTGTGAAGGGGTGGTTCCTTCACTCCTATTTTTTATCCAAATAGGGAAATATATTATTACAAAATAGAGTCTGTTTTTTTGGGTGGAGGGGTGAGGGGGTTGCTCTACTCCTACTTTCTTTCTAAATAAGGAAGTAGACAACAAAATGGGCTTTTTTTGGGAGGAGGGGTTGCTCCAGTCCTACTTTTTTTCCAAATCACGAAATGATGAAAAAAATAGGTTTTATTTTTTAGTGTGGGGTGTGAGGGGTTTGTTCCACCCCTACTTTTTTCCAAATAAAGAAACATGAAAAAAATAGGCTTCTGTTGGGGTGGGGTCAGCGTAGAGTGGCTAGAGGATAATAGTTACCTAAAAATTACTTTTACTGGAAATGAATATAAATGAATCAGCAAATTATTTTCTGCGACGGGTGTTTGTGTATATTTTTACTTGTAAACTATTTGTGGTCACTTGTGTTAAGTGTCCTTCCAAGTGTGGAAAAAGGAAAAAAATATAAAACTGTTATTTTACGTTTCTTTAAGTAGTGAAGAAATTGGGGGAATAAAGTACACAAAGTAAAGTTTCATTTCATTTCAAGATGGCTGCCATTAGAGGTTACAAGTGACGATGACCCATTCATTGTTTCAATTGGTATCAACTATATCATCTATGTTTTAAATTTGAAGGAAATCGGAGGATAATAATCATACTTTCAAAATGGCCGCCTGATTTCAGAATGATAGCTATTAGAGATTAATAGTGATGATTGCACATTCACTGTTTCACTTGGTATCAACTATTTTGTCTCTGTTCTAAATTTGAAGGAAATCGGACAATAATAAGCATAATTTCAAAATGTCCGACCATTTTCAGAATGATAGCCATTAGAGATTAACAGTGATGATTGCACATTCACTGTTTCACTTGGTATCAACTACTTTGTCTCTGTTCTAAATTTGAAGGAAATCAGACGATAATAAGTATAATTCCAAAATGTCCGACCAATTTCAAAATTATAGCCATTAGAGATTACTAGTGATGATGGCAAGTTCATTGTTTCACTTGGTATCAACTATTTCGACTCCGTTCTAAATTTGAAGGAAATTTGATGATAATAAGCATAATTTCAAAATGGCGACCATTTAGAGAATAACAGCGATGATGGTGCATTCCTTGTTTCAGTTGATAGCAATTACTAGCTGGCTCCTCTTCGAGCAAAATCTGAAGTAATTGGATTTTCTCAGTGGCAGACGTTGGTTAGAAACAGTACGTTCATCCTAAGATTGTAGGACTCTTTATCTACACCGAATAGTGGGTACAATAATCATATTATGGTGTAGGATCATATTTACACTGACTGTAAGGCCCTATTCCTGCTAGGAACACGAGGAACTGCTGGTGCACAGAACGCTGCCTTTAGTACCAATAAACAAGTAGGTATGTGTGTGAACCAAACAGTATAGTATTCAGGAATCTAACAGGAATGTTATTTACACCGACATAAGGAAGCATTCACAAATTATGTAACACCTGGTACAAATGTGTTACCGTCTGTTGTGATGGGGATAGGGGAGCATGACGAAGTGTTACGTAACATACTAATGTTCACAAAATTATTTTTTGCTAAACTGAGGTTACAGTTACTATCGCCAGTATTAATAGTAATCAAATGGATGGCTCGTACGATGCCAGGAGGGGAAATGATGCCAGACTGAGCATGCGCACTGACTAGGCTGAAATTTTGCCGGCGACAGGCAGGAGCATTGAGTGAAGTGCCCATCGCACGTAGTGTGATAGTGTATAAGTCCATGATTCCAGCTAGGCCAGTGTGTGATATGCCGGGTACCACTAGTTATAATTAATGAATGATGAGGATTTATTCAATTAAATAATCACTACGAAACAAATAATATGTTTGATGGAAATTACATTAGTCTAAAGAAAAGTAACCTGGGTAAAGCTTACGACACAAAAAATGCTTGCTGCTAGGAAGAACAGTCTGCTAACTGTGCAGTACTTAAGTTAATATTATTTTGTTGCAGCCTACCATACATGGAACTATCGAATAAACGCATACCAATTTGCAAAAATGAAGAAGAATTAGTTGCAATAATGAAGATGACTTTGAACATGGCTGATAAATTCAACACAGAAGACTGCAGCTGTTTGAAATTATGCCACGAAACTGTATTTACAACAGAATATGAAAATACTGAGCACTATAATTCGCCCGGCATAATTTGGTTAGAGCTACGAGTCAGTGACCAAAGAATAATGATAATAGAAGAAATTCCTGCGTATACAACTTTTGCTCTTTTCTCTGATATTGGTGGCACATTGGGGCTATTTACTGGTCTGTGTCTGTTAAGTATCTGCGAACTAATAGCTGCTGCGAATTCAAAGCTTATTGTCACTTTGAAAAAAATAACTGGGTTTGAATCACGAAGAGTCTTGCTGTTTCCCCGTCACCATTTTTCAAGAGTTATGAAACAAACCGTTAATTCAAGAGACGAGGGTGGAGTAATGTCATGTATTCCAGGATTTAACAAATCAGATGACTCTAAACTGCCAGTTTGGGTCAGATGTCTTTGGTTTTTGGTATCTACTTTAGCTCTGATTGCTTGTTTTTTCCAGGCATTCGATAGAATTCGATATTTCCTGTCTGATCCATCTAAAGTGAAAATGATTTATTCACCCAATAGCACGTTGCAGTTTCCCCATATGGCAATATGTCCTGCAATAGCATTAACTTATCGAGATGAAAACGACACTGAAATAAAGTTTTCTTATTTGGAAAAGTGGAACACGTCTAACATAAAAAACGAAGATGTATTCATTTATCTAAATGGGGTAAGTCTTGATGCATGTGAGACTATCCGCGTTTGAATCCCGAAAATGTAACTATAGAGTTTATAGCATAATACCACCATGGATTCAGTCTAGAAAAACGTATGGGATGATACATCCTGTTGCAGTGCAGCCCGGACCACTGCACTGTGACTGAGGTTGGCGCTAATGACCAAGTTGTCGACACGCCATTAAGCCTCAATCCCCCCCCCACATCCTGTTGCAACGAAGCATTAAATTCAGTTTGGCACACAATTTACATTACAAGGGGTGAGGCGAAGTAGGGATTTAGAAGATGAACATTTATAACTTTTCAAAGCGTATTTAGTTACTAATTTTCGACGTTTGTACATTTTCACGCTTGCATGTCCATAAAATACAAAACGAAACTATTTCAAAATGTTTGTAAGACACATGGTTATAAATTATATGCTGTTCGTCTTTCATGCGTGATAGCGTATCCTCACAATCGTTACCACTCCTAAATTTCTTAACAGCAATGAGATAACAATGGACCGGATAATTGTGAAGCCAGCCAAAATTGTTTTACGATATGGTATTCATGGAGAGCCACGGAATTTAGGGAAGCCATTGAATACAAGGCCGTTTACGACCACCGGAAAGGTCAATTAAATTATTAAGGTATGGGATGCAATATGGTATGGTTTCCAAAGTTTGTCAATAGATAGGATTACATGGGCAACAAAGATAATCGATTTGAATTTTTCGAATCATTGTTGATTCTGTGAAAGTTACCACTAAAAAACTGTTTTATTCAGGAGGGCTTTGGTGTACTGCGGTTCTCTAGTTACTTCGGGCATGAAATCAGCTTCACAACCAAATTCGTATTTAACAAGCCGAGTTAAAACTAAGCATTTGGAAATAAATAAACTTCGAGGAGCAATGACGTAATTACGAATGAAAAAATAATCAGTTTTTCAATGCTGCATTTGGCAGTTTCAAGCTATTCAAGGAAAACCAAGTTGCTTGAGGTTCGGCACAAAATTCAACGATGTTATAAGGATGTTACCAAATGCATGCTCTGAACGAATCACGTTTATGAAGGGTCCCTATTTTTCAACACAGAATTGAGAAAAACACTTATTTATAACAAAGTCTGGTCACATAACGGGTTAAAAATCGTTTTAGCTTGAAAACTGTGTAATGTTTAAAAAAAAACACTGCATTTTGGAGTTTTTGGTCCTGTTTATTTGTTACCGAAAATATAGTTATATTTCTAATTTTGTAACGGAAAAATAATTAAAAAAAAACATAAACTAAAACAAATAGCAGTCGCAAAAAGCGAATTACCGCTGCTGTAATCCCAAATAATTTTTCCAAACACAAGTTAACCTTTTAAGTGCTATGCTCGAGCAAACTCGAGAGAAACACAAGCAGAGGTTTAAGCATTAAAAACAGAGTCCGAACTTTGCGCGAGAGATGGGCAACTATGGAGAAATGACAACACAAGTTCCCTTAGCAAGCCGACTCTAGAGACGACCGTGGCCGAGTTGAAGGTTATTAGGAACAAATTTTAAAACTTATAAAAATTATAGGAACTAAAAAGAAGTGATGATTATTTGTAGTTTTAACCAGATAAACTGACAGAAATGTTAAAACACGAATAGCTAAAACATAATGTTTCTGCATTAGTGGTTTTATGTACATTCCACTATGACGCAAATTCTGAACCTTATGTTCGAAGTGCTTACCAATTTCATTTTCATGCTGTTGTTTTGGTAGGCCTACTTACAAATAACATTTCATATGCTTTGATGCTGATATTTAATGGTGTGTTAACAATGGGAATCTTTTAATTTCTATTTCAAATGATCACGAAATAAGGCAAGAAACTAAAAGGGAAGGAAGGAAGGATGTGATAGGAATAGCATGGTAACACATGGGTTATTTCTGCCCATATTTTGATAATTGTAGCCTAATTCATGCAAACATTACAGTTCACAGCTCAAAAGCTGTAAACAAACGAATTCTTGAAGAACGTGGGAAGGGGAGCGAAAAAGATGACAACTTAGTGGAAGCGGATGCAGATGTGGCTAAAGAGCCACAGAAAAATAGGGTTTTGACTGACCTTTACTTAAAAAACAAAAAGGGAAAGTTTGCCTTGAAATCAAAACAAAAAATTAAATACATACACAACACTTATTTTTCAACACACGTTTGGCACATCAGGCAACAAAATCAATTTCATGGTAACTGGCTTATTTAAAACGTTGCTAATCAAATAATTAGACACTATAATTATAATATATTAAAATATCGTGTAATTCAAAACAATAATTTCACCCAAATTTACGTTCAGCAAGGAGTGGAAAATTAAACTAACTTAAATCTGTTAAAAGGTGGGGAGGAGCAGGTTCTCAAGTAGGTAGTGGAAGGAAAAGAGAACAGAAAAAATCTTGTCAGAAAAAAAAGGTGAATGGGAGAGGGGGTGGCAGAAAGAAAAATTAACAGAGTGAGTTAGAATGAAATATTGAGGGTGTAGAAAGAAAGGTTAAAGGGGTGGAATGAGGAGGGAGTGTTGAAAGAATAGTAACGTGTGTGGGGCACTTGTAGAGGGTCTCCAACAATTTATGCTTTATAGTGATGCCTTAAAGCTTAGAACAACTATTGTGGGCCGTGGGCCGGTCAATTTTTTGCCTATTCTTGTCGCAGTGTTCAAACTATTGGTAGTGGGACATGTCATTGTCAAGTTTTTCCCGTGTGTTAGGCGGCACATTTTTGCAGTGGAGCTTGTAAATCAAACCCTTGGTTTCCTGCTTTGGAGGTTTATCCTTGACATTTTCAAGCCTGTTCTTCAATTTTTGTAGTTTCCAGCTAGTAATTGTATACCAAGGTCTTTGATTGTTCGCTCCAACTTCCTCAAAAGTTCCTAGGTATTATGTAAGCACCAGTAAGGAACATTGTTAGCTCACTTAGATTTAATGTGTCCCTGAATCTTTGTTTCTTCAGCATGTATGGTACTATTTATACTGAGTGTTTAGGGTAATTGCCTTTGGAAAACATTTGTTTACGTAATTTTCGAAATTTCGGCCTACAACAATGTCACATTAGAGTATAATATGTGGGTTTACCAACAAATTTTTGTGCAATGCTGCCTTTGGTGTTAAAATGATGGTTTGAGAGAAATAGAAGAACTCTGTTCGCTCCCACTGGTTTACGATAACCAATAGTGGATAATGTGGCTATATTGTCCCTTTGGCATTATACATCCAAGTCGGGTAAGTGGCCTTTTTTCTAGCTCCATTGTAAGAGCTGTTTGTGATTCAATGGATTTACATAAATTCGTCCAATACGGTAAGTAAGTTTCCCCACCAATGGCAAAAATATCATCAACCACACGACACCGGTTAGTACGGATGATTTGTACAAGAACACAGCCATAAAAAACTAATTTTAATGTCTGAATGTACTCAGCGGACACAGGGCTTAGTGTTCCACCTTCCCAATTGGCAACTCCATCATTTAGATTGCAAATATTGAAAGTTTTGCCATTATACCTAAAATCAACGGTATTAAAAAAATAGTGCACAACAATTTGACTTGATGAAGAATTATTATGGTAGTGTGTTTATAACAAGACGTATAGCATCCTTCAGTACTTTTCTGATAGACCATAGTGTTTATTAGCCGAAATTGACAGAAAATTTGCTATATATCGAATGAAGTCATAATTTCACCAGTAGAGAATTTCACGTTTCTAATACGTTCACACAGCTGAGTAGAATTTTTTTTGTTACTTACTTTCTTGTTAAGGGCTGTAGGATTTCTCCTAACTCCTTGCCGACCTTGTAAATCACTCAGTCAGTGGCATCCACAAGTATTCTCAGCGGAGTCCCAGTGGTGGGTGGTGAATGGCAGTGACTTCGAGTTGACGCCACAGGTCACATGAGCAACGAAAAGTGATGTCACGATCCAAGACAGCGCCCCATACGACAACCAAGCTCCAAAAAGGCATCGGTTTCAGACCGACCCCAACATCACTAAGCGTGCAACACACGTCAAAACACTGTGTCAAAGGTCAAACACCTCGCAAAGGTCAGCAACACTAGTAAAAGGGTGTCAGTTTAGTTAATTACGATATATTGCTCATGAACACCTTTTAATGCTCATTTCCACCTAACCGAAAGCTAACACAAAGCATGATGCGTTTCGCTCAACATCCTGTCTGCCTTACTCCTTTCCTACCGTCTAACTTCTGCAGAAGGAAGCTAGTAGAACGTCCCATATGCCTAACTGTTTAATTGAATGAATGTAACTTGAACCTCAGTAACCGACTTTGGATTGAATGCATCACTTAATGGGAACCACCAATTCGATAATGTATGTGTAATTTGAGACAAAACACATTACCCACATCTTAATTGGGTTTTATTACAGCAACTCTATGTAAAGATCTTTCAGAGTAGTTACCCTGTCAGTTAGCGCATGGTGTTTCCCGTCGTAGCAGGCAAGACTAACTTTTTTTATGATATGGTAAATAACTCGTGTTTGAAACTTCTAACAGACACCTGTTAGGAAAGGTGTTTTATTCACGTAAATAAGTTAGATAGTCGTTGTACGTCACATCTTTCAAGACATTACTTTGAATGCCCTTACCAACTTATTAACAGCTACTCAACACTCGAAGAAATACATTTTTCCCCTCAGTCCCACAAATTCTTAATAGGTTTCCGACCTGTCTCATTTGTAATGGTTCCCAATACTTTTTTGTTATGTTCGCTATACAAAAAAAAATGGTCCCTATGATAGTTTCTGGTGTAGAACAATTGCAACATGGTTTTCATTTCTGCATAAATGTCTGGTGTTTCAGCCTCGTATTGTTCTTTCATAAAATTAAATGAAAATTAAACATTATATATTTTAATAGTTCCAATACGGTGAACCCAATGTGTGTGGGTCTATCTAGGGTCACCTTAGGTTTATGCATCATAAACAGAAACAATTTGGGACTCAATATGTCGAAATTATCTAAGGAGGGTAAATTCACCAATCTTCATGTGTTGACCTCGTCAACGGTTAGTTTACACGTCAATATTTACTTGTTTCCTCACGTTGTTTCCTCACTCTTACTATAAATACTGTTACTAAAAATTGTTGACGTGTTCTTCTCAAACGTCATAATAATAATATAATAAAAATAAAATTTTACGTTCTCCACCTTGAAGTGGGCAGAACCCGGAAGGGTGTTGAGCCACTAACATCGGGACTGGAAATTTATATTGGAAGACTATGGAATAGAATGGGGAACATAAAAAAGAGATTTATAGTCGACGTTTTAAAAAGGAATGCAAGGGCTGAGATCTGAGCAGTCTGCAAAAACCCGCCAACGTAGGTTGGGAGACAACTTCGACTTGTAGGGCGTTCCATATTGGAACAGTGCGGTTGGAAAAGAAGTTGTGACGGCAATCGAGGCTTGAACCCTGCACTGACAACTTCCACGAATGTCCTCTGGTCGCAGGTTTATGCTGGCAGCAGTCAAAAAAGTCAGGACCACCGAAATCAAACCATGAATGATCTTGAAATTCAGAATAAGGTCAAACCAAATCCTTCAGAGCTCAAGTGGTACTAGACCCGTCCTCTCCAACCGTTCAGAAGGTCATAAGTCTCGGAGACCGGGCAAACCCTTAGTGAACCGACGCTGCACCGACTCAATCAGGTTAATGTCCTAGAGCAGGCCAGGAGACCAGACTGGAGTAGCATGCTCAAGGAGAGGACGCACAAAGACCTTGAAGGCCCATACCTTAGTAGCAAGGTTACCAGATGTAAAGCATCTGTTTACAATGCCCAAGAGGCGAAAAGCAAGTGCACTGATCTTCTGACAGTGCAAAGATGGTTTTAAGTCCGGCGTAAACCAAACCCCCTAAGTCTCGTACCTCAACTTCAGATTAGAAGGGTAGATTCTCCAAGAGGTAATCACGACCGATAATTCGGGCACCAATGTGGAACGAATGACACTTTTGGACTGGAAGGGGCAGCTGCCAGGTGTACAGCTACTCTCCCAATCTCCATCTCCAGTATAGCGGAGCACTCATCTGTAAGAACCGTGGACCTGAGTATGAGATCGTCAACAAACTTAAAGCCTGTAGTTTTATCGTTAGTGAAGGTGAAATCGTTAAGATAGATTACGAAGAGGAGAGGGCCCAGGACGGACCCCTGAGGTACTCCACTAGAGACCCTCAAAAGTGAAGAGAGCGTACCCTCAACACAAACCTGCTGGGTGCGATTTCTTAAAAAAAGCAGAGATCCAGTTTCAAAGATTCCCACAGATTCCACTTGCATTAAGTTTAAGCAAAAGTTTACGGTGTATGACGGACTCGAACGCCTTCTTAAAATCAAAATAAATAATATTATATGGGATGCCAATGTCGAGAGCAGAAGTCCAGTGATCAAGCGCAAGCAGAAGTTGATGGGTTGAGGATCGTCCAGGCATGAAGCAAAATTGATCAGGGCGAACAATGGAAAACTGCTGGAGGAACAATAACACGTGGTCATGTATAATGGACTCCATGATTTTACATGCCACGCAAGTCAAGGCAATTGGACGGTAATTCTGTATATCTGAGGGCGACGCCTTCCTAAAAACTGGAACTACAGTACCAGTGTTCCAGACAGACGGAAGACACCCCTGGGCAAACAAGAGTGAGAAGAGTTTGGAGAATAGGTATGAAATTTCGGCAACAATTTGTTTATAAAGATAGGAAGAGAAACCACCTGGTCCACAAGAATGGCTTGGCTTAAGTTTATTAATAGCCAATTTAACTTTGTTCAAGGGAAAGGCAATGAAAGCGCAAGTAACAGATGGAGGAACAAGTGACGGTAGGTGTGCATGAGGTGTACCATCGTCGAGGACACCATTAAGAGCAAAGACAGTTCCTAAGGCTTCTGCCTTTACAAGATTTCCAGTGATGTGGGCACCTCCATTTTTAAAAGGTGGGAGTGAACGTTTGGTGCCAGTTTTATGTCTGTATAAACGAAAAAGGGCAGCAGGGTTACCCTTGCCGATCGCATTTGCTTCTCGCTTACAGTGCCAAGAATCAACCGTGGATGAATAAACTTTGTGCTGGTCATTGTAGGCAAGTAACGACGAAGAGCATGGATTTGCTTTGTATCGTTTCCAAAGTCTCAGTTTTAAATTTCGAATTTTCACAATCCATCGAGGAAAGCAATAAGTATCCTGCTGCTTAAACTGATAATGGGAACGACAGTGTCAGACATGGTTTTCCAGTGTATGCCGGAAACAGTCCCACGCCCTGTTAATGTCAGAATGAACATTAAAGATTATATTATCCCAATCAACAGCGGCTAATGAAGATTTAAGGGAAGCAAAATTTACCTTGCCAGGTTGGCGGTTGAATCGGTCCTGGTGTAAAAGAATGGAACTGGAGAGGGCTGAATTTACTTTGAAGGATACTATGCAATAATCACTGTTTCCCAGGTGGCCCTCAACAGCAACACCGTACAATACCCGAGCATCTTCGGAAAATACCAGATCGAGTATACTGTCATCATAGTAGCCTTCTGCTTGTCAGTGTTGCAATCAATAAAAGGCTTAAGCCACACTTGCTCCATAAACTTGGTCCCTTTTGTAATTCTATTCAACCCTACTCCTTGCTTTAAGTAATAACCTAGATACTTGTGATAGCAGACATAATCCTTTCGTTGACATAAATGAAGAACAAGTTTACGAGACGCGTTAGTAGGAGGACCCAAGTTAGCGTTAAAAGGTGGCAACATATCATGTGTTATTTTGACATTTTCAGCTGCTAAGGGATAATCAGCATGCGAATCATATCAACGTGTCTGCGTACTCCAAGTCGATCTGCATTACAGATCCAGTTGTGCTATTTTCGGGTAAACAATGGTAGATCTAAGGTTGTCAACCCCTCTTCAGTTAGCCACTTAAAGGCTGAATAGGGTAACAGTTTACTCAAACAATAGCCATATAAATTTGTTGTGACATAGTAGACTATGTAAATTATAGTTTCGTTGTGTCTGGTAAGAGAGGATTATTGGCTTTGGCATACTGCTTTGGAATAATGGAAACCCTGCCCGATCTCTCCTTAGTAAGGAAATTGTATATGTCAACAACTTTAGTTAAGCAACTCCAGTTTAGAAGCGGTCATATGCAGAGGGTTTCCAATGGCTAATCCAGGCAACGTGTAAAAATGGCAAGGGGAGGGTCTAAACTATACTGATTCATACAAATTGTCCAAACATTTTCGAAGCAGTCAGCTAGCAATTCTCACATCTACTAAAACGTAGAAGTCTTGATAGGAAACTAGTGTACTGCAATTACTAGCGTCTCAAATGGTATGGGTATACGAGTGATGCTTGTCTGTAATGTGACCGTTAGTCAAACGTGAGTAAAAGGTGTCTTGGGTGGAACCTGCATTTCCTCAAACTGAATAAAGTAGATCATGTTATCATACACCTACACTTCTTTCCTATTCAACAACTAATGAGGGTTGGGGAAAGAACGTGTTCTAAAATGGGACACTGGTTTATAGTCTCTAGTGACATAAATAGACTAGGAAATAGGCTTTGGGCCTATTGTAGGCAGAGCGAACAGATCTTCATTTCAAACTTATATTTGTTTTTCATTGTAATAACTTGTTAATGATCCTAAAAAATCAAGGTGCAATACTCACTCGGCTTGGACTCTTTGCCATTTGGTGTGTGGTTCTGCTACTTTTTACTGGCGTTTTTCTTACTTTAGCTTTTTTCAAGTACAGGCCTAAGCTAAGTATATTTCTTTTAATAGGTTTTCATGTACTCCAGCATTTATTTTCTGTTTAGTAATTTGTAGACTAAAAATATTGCACAATGCACATATTGCAACCACTGTCTGAGCTGCCACCCAATAATTCTTACATTGTTTACAGCAACTTCTGTGCAAAGTATAGTCCATACATAAAAAAATTAATTATAAGGCATTTAACTGCAAGCCAAACAATCATCAATACGATAGTTTTTAACAAAAATTAAAAGATTAAAAAAAGTTCACAATGCTGGCTCAGGTAGAAAACTTGAAACTTACACCAACGAAAATCTTGAGGCGTACACCTCTATCATACACTGCAACAGCGATCTCCATTTTATAATCTAACAGTAATAACAACTTTAAGGTTAAAAATTTGTTAGCTTTTATGCCTAGTTCTAGATTTTAGGCCTAATTGCGTTTAAGCCTAATTTTTGCCTGGCGATCTTATTTTGTAAGTATAGCTGCTAACACCAGTTTTGGGTTCGTGAGTTAGGCCTATTCTTTCATGCGATGCGGTTTCGGTTTCGAGACTACACATTACTGTGGCAACGAGGAATCTTTAAACTATTGGAGGCAGGCATATTATTGTTTTCTGCTGTGATATAAACACGTCGTCTGTATGCTTTCGTTTAATATGTACTGCTTCACCATGATATGCCGATTTTTGGTTTCATAACCCGTATTCCCATCGCTAGTATAAAAGGACTATTGTCGCTGTGCTGAAGCGATTTTCTCCAAGCATTCTTTTTTTTTCAAATGAAACTAACGTTTGTCGTTAATGAACTCCTTTAGTTTTTAATGGGTGCATTTCTTCCTGTAGTGGTTAAATGCAAGGATCAAAAGTTATTATTTCATTGAGTTACGTCAAAAAAGGTTATTAGCTAGAAAGAAGCAAGCAAAATTTAATTTGCCATGTTTTGTAAAGTTCACGTGACTACCACCAGCAAGGTGTATGCTTCGTCGGAATTCCATAATTATTCAGGATTTTAAATTTACAATGGTGAGTGTTAGAAATAAATTCGAAAATTTTAATTTCTTACGTAATAATTGTTCGATTTACGTCAATTTTGGCTTAACAATACTATTGGGGGTATAAAGCGATGTACCAAATTTTATTCCAATCTGACTATTCGTTTGGGCTCCACCCAGACTAAATATCTGCAACCAACCAACAGTCCAACCTACCAACAGTTTGCAATTTAGTGTCCGTTATAGGCTACGCTTCGCTCGCTTGCTCCGCCAATAAGATTCCATAAATTTAAAGAGGCCAACAATGATAGTGGATAAATGCTCAGCATTTTGTGGTATGAAAGAAATCTTTTTATCGCTGAAATACTTTAAACCCCTGATGATAAATGCAAATCATAATATTTCAAATTTTGCATTACAATTGGAAACTCATATTTTAGCCGATAATTAAGATTGCACTTGCTGTGGGCTGCCCACTGTAATGCCCAGTAAGGTGACATTGGTCTCACGCTTTATCATTGAAAGGATAGTTTAACAATGGCTTATCGCAAAAACGACAATGTGTAGCGGCAGTAAAATTTTAGTAATCATCGTCACTGAGTAACATTCGCACAATTTCAGACTTAGTGTACCAAACAACGTCATACTCGTTGTCTATCGACTTGAAAAGCACATCTGCACAATCCTCAATTCTGTATATATGTATTGCATGAACTTCACTGCTAGGACCAATGATAATATAAGCAAACCCACAAGAGGCGTGAGATTGTGTTTTAAGAGTAGAGGAATAGGATGGGCCTGGTTGGCATGCATTCAAGGAAGTTAAGATAGTTTCAAAATCATTGTATATGACAAAGGGACGATGTAACTGTACATAGTATTACGTGTATTCCATGAATGATTTACCGGCTTAATTTGTACGTTGTGCTTTTTAAAAACTGAAAACAGTCAAGTGCTCATTCAAAGAGTCTACATGACGAATCAGAGAAACACAATATAGACAAACATGTCACGTATTTTCAGTGTGAGATAAACGATTAAAGGCCTTGATGTAACAGTATTGCTGCCCTCGTATCAAGAGCAGTCTTACCTCAGGACAGTTTACGTTCTTTGTACCTATATAGTAAAACGGCTACGTTATTCTGTGGTTCAAATCTTGTTATTACGTGTACGTGTTTAAAAAAACTGATTCCAGTTAAAATGTGGGTACTTTCGTACCTTGTATAGTGTTTGACTCTGCTAGGAATACGGGGAACTGGATAGAGTCTGACCAAAGCTGAATAACAAAGCACTTGTTATCGAAAACACTATATGTTAACCACGTCATGTTTGTCCACTAAATATTTGTCCACTAAAGGTCCTGGACCCACCAGTACGAAAAAAATACTTTCCCACGTGAGCATCAGAATGCACAATGTTTAACACCATCCAACCAAAGCCGTACTGGTAAAAAATGTCAAACTGGATGATGAATTTAGCAATGACAGCGTAAATTGCATGTTGTATGTCATTGGGTTGTAAGGACGGGTAACACGGTTCTTCACAGGTACCCAGACATGGGTACTATCTCATCTTTAGACCCTAGTGTTTCCAATTACATTGTGAGGCATAACAGAAACTTGATTTGTGTATGTCTACCTTGTAACACCGACAACAACTGGTCCAGGTGATAGTGGAAGGAAGCAAAGTATTGCTCAACACCGATTGTAGACGAAGGCGTACACAAACCATTAAAATAATTGTTGAAGGTAGAGGCTCAAATGTGCAATGGTTCAACATCTTCATGCGGAACTGAAGATTGTTGCATCGCATTGTGTTACACGAACGAGTTTTCCATTTAGATGGCCTGTCTACAAGTGGTGCAGGTGATATGACGTCTATGACACAGTCTCAAGTTGATACCCATGGTAAACGAATCACTGCAGATATCGCAAATAAATGATCTAGCAGTGTAACAGCATCATAACATGCCTGGATAAATCCCCACAAAGGCATACGTGTTTCCGTAGACTGTACATCAATGATCTATATATCTATAAAACAAAAAAGGCCAAAATGAAGAGCTTTCGAATTGACCTGAGTGTTGATAGGCAAGCAAAACCTGGCAGCTTCTCAATTCATTTGTTGGCACAGAGCGTTTACAAATTTGTATAAAAATTGATAGTGGCTTGTCTCGGCTTAAAGAACAGAAATGATAGATTTGCCAGACACACAACCAGTTCATTTGTATGTAATAAATATAACAATTTCCGTACACTCAAGTGTTGAAGTCTTGCAACTGAACGTAGTTACCCCACCACTTCTTAAACCGTGGTTTATTCCAGTGATTAACTGTTGAATATGACAAGAATAGCAAAGCCGTAGTGATCATAATAGTTGTAAGAGCCCAATGTGACCCAGTAACTGCCGAGTTGGTTGCAAGTGTCACAACTGATGATGCATAATCCCCGAAGATTTCGGGAAAGAAATCCAAAAATAAAGTGCACCTGGGTCTAAAAATGATTTTGGTGGTGTCCATTGCTTGGATAACACGTTTCTTTTCTCGTCAATTTCCAAATAGCTTCATGTTCACTGAGAATCAAAACGGTACGTTTGGGGTAAAATAGCAGAAAACATTAGTTCAATTCTTTATGTGAGAGGTGTCGTCAGCATAGTGGTCGACCGTGAGGTGAAGCAAAATAAACAATGTCCAATAGGGTACATCTCATTTGTAATACTGTTCCCAACATTGTGAACCGACATCCCTAAACTGTTGTACATTGACATGTAGGTATTCTCGTAATTGGAATTGTCAAAGTCAAAATTCACTGGTTTTTCATTGAAAATTTCACCATTGGTGGAAAGGGTTATGGAGTTGAGGTCAAAGTTTTCAAAAAAGAATGTATCGTTCAAGTAAACGCCATTATAGGCTACATGTCTCGTAATGCCTACGATTACTTAACGATTTCCGGTAAAGGGGTTACCTACCTGTCCATGCACTTTCTACCCCCTGTACTAATGCATGGGTCCTAAGTTCTACCATTTTATAAGAATATTAGTCTAACGAGGAATCAGCCAGCATGTGAGTGTGTGCTAATAAAATGTGGGTGAAGGCTTCACCTTATGTACATGTAAGGCGGCATCTAGAGACTCAAGAATTGTATCGACGTTGGTAGCAATACCGGCAGCATTCAGATATGAATGGAACTGGGCACTATGTAGAACAACACACAATTTTATTTCTGTATGGTTTAAAATCAATCTAAGTCTCATGGCTAGATTGTGGTGAAATCGCCCAATTAATTCAACAGGTCCACGCACTTCAGTGATACGAGCTTTTTGTAGGGTTAGGGTGCGACATAATGTCGAATAGAGTTCAATTTTTGTGCTTCCGTAGAATAACTCAGCAGCATGTGAAGGAATGTTTTAAAACCATAATTGTTGTTGGTGCTGCCAGGTAGTTTTCCATTTAACATATGTGCATGTGTGAAAACATGGATTGAAGCCATAAGTTAGTTACATTAGTCAGGAGATTCTTGGCAGCCATCAATTCAGCTCTGTTATGTTTAATTATTCGTACCTTGAGGTTTATTAAAGTCTGAGCATGTCCACGTCACTTTCACTTCCAAATGTAGTAAAATACCTGACCCGCCAAACTGCCACGGGTGTGTACTCTTCATATTTGGTTATTTAGATGGAAAGTTGCATAGGTTGCACAGAAAACAGCTCCTATTTGTTAATAGGCTCGACAAGCACTCTAAAGAAAATGGGCTTGGAATACTCACGGTGGTTGCTGGCTATGAATGGCTGGGTTAAAGCAAACGGTTTAGACAGGGTGAGTCAGAAGTCCGTATCAGGGAACAGCATTATGTAGCAATGAACATTCCTTTAATAATAGGTTGGTAGACTTGCAAAGTGGACTGGGGCTATTTTGGCCATGTGAGTGAATGAGCTTGACATGTCCCATCAAGGTCATCTCACTGCTGACTTCTAAGTCATGTACCCTAGAAAATAGGTGTAAATTAGACAGGTGTAGAGAACCGCAAACCAATGCCAAAGCAAAAAACAGAATGAAATTCGGGACAAAAGTAAAGGAATTACAGTCAGTCAAATATACTGGTATAAACTACACTGCAGTACACCGGGGTAGGCAGGCATATGGCAAAAAATCAATTTAGAAAAGGCAGTGCAGAGAAAGTTCACGTTACACTAAACATGAAAACTAATCGTGTGTACCCACAGTTAATCATAACGTTTACACCTCTCTAGTGGGTGGGGGGAGACAGCCTTTCCCTTTTAGGCACTGCTGCACAAGTCTGCATTTCAACTCAGAGTTGAGCCCTTAACCTCAGTCTTAAGCCCGTCCTAATGCCTGTGCATTCCATCGTTCAGTGGAACTGCCAAAGTTATCGGACCCATGCAGAGGAGCTGCGGCTGCTTTTGTCGCATTGGCGACCTCTGTGCTGCTGCCTTCAGGAAACTTGCTTTAAGGCGTCGGATAATCCAGTTGTTATGGGTTACTCTATCTACCGTCTGGATGCAGACCCTGTGCCACGTGCACATGGTGGTGTTGCAGTGCTGGTTCAACACTCTCAGCCGCATGCCAGTGTGCCTCTGCACACTAGATTTCAGGCGGTAGCAGTTCGAGTTTCTTTTCAATTCGATATTACTGTCTGTTCGGTTTATTTACCGCCGGATGAGGTCTTTGGGGTTAATGACCTGGAGGATCTGGTTCGCCAGCTTCCTGCCCCGTTTCTCCTGCTGGGCGACTTTAACAGCCACCACGTCCAGTGGGGAGGACCTAATACTGACAACAAGGGCAGGATCCTTGAGGAGTGGATGCAGAGGGGGTCCGTTTGCCCGATGGAGCCATGACACACTGTAACCTGGCCACGGGCAATTGGTCAGCGGTGGACTTGGCCTTTTGCTCCCTTGCCGTCCCAGTTCACTTCACTTGGGCTGTCACCGCCGATCTGCATGGAAGCGATCACCTCCCCGTTGTGTTGTCCATGACACAAGGGGGTTCTGTGGCTTCCAGGCCAGCCCGGTGGGCGCTTAAACGTGCTGAATGGTCAGCCTTTGCTGAGGCTGCTGTATTTCAGCGTGCGGTTGAGGACTTTTCTGATGTGGATGAGCTTTCAACTCATTTCGCTGACGTGGTCCTTGCTGCTGCTCGTGCTACTATCCCGCGTTCGTCCACACAGCCGCGGCGGGTTCCTGTTCCGTGGTGGACGCCTGCTTGCGGGCATGCTATTCGGGCCCGCCGGCGAGCGTTGCGTGCATTTACGGTCATCCCAACTACTGACAACTTTGTAGCCTTTAAGCGCTGTCGTGCCCGTGCTAGGTATGTCATCCGTGAGGCTAGACGTGCTTCGTGGACAGCTTATGTTTCGTCGATCACGCGCTCCACGCCTTCTCAGCAGGTGTGGCGGAAGGTGCGCCAGATCTCGGGGAGGAACGTGTCTTCCCCGGTTTCACAGCTGAAGGTGGCGAATTCCGTGATCTCTTCTGTGCCGGATATCGCCGACTGTCTTGCGTCTGCGTTTGCGCGGGTCTTGAGTGATAACCATTATGATCCTGGTTTCCTCAGAATAAAGCGTAGAGAAGAGGCTCACTCTCTAGACTTTCGCTCCTACGGGCTAGAGGAGTACAATTTACCGTTCACCAGGCAGGAATTTGTTTCAGCTTTGTCCAAGTCGCATGACTCCGCCCCAGGGCCTGATGATGTTCACTATCAGCTGTTGAAACATCTGCCTCTTGCCTCCCAGCAGTTTTTGCTGGATATGTTCAACCGTGTGTGGGCAGAAGGCTCTGTTCCGGCAGCGTGGAGGACAGCAGTGGTCATCCCGATTGTGAAACCGGGCAAAGACCCTACTGCTCCTCCCAGTTATCGCCCAATCGCTCTGACTAGCTGTGTCTGTAAACTTATGGAACGGATGGTCAGTGAGAGGTTGGTCTGGGTGCTGGAATCACGCGGATTCTTATCTGCGTCCCAGTGTGGCTTTCGACGTTTTCGGTCAACCATCGATCATCTGGTTGCCCTTGAATCGGATGTGAGGGAGGCTTTCCGCCTGCGTCAACATCTGGTTCAGGTTTTCTTTGACTTGGAGAAGGCTTATGATACGACCTGGCGTTATGGGATTCTCCGTAATCTCTATAACTGTGGCTTGAGGGGACAGATGCCACTGTTGCTTTCCGCTTACCTCTCCGGCCGTTCTTTTCGTGTTCGTGTCGGGGCGACTCTTTCCCGCCCGTTTGTCTTGGAGAATGGTGTGCCTCAGGGGGGTGTTCTTAGTGTCATCTTGTTTGCTATTGGGATCAACCCCATTGCTCAGCAAGCTGCTGTTCCCCAGTCATTGTTTGTCGATGACTTCGGCCTGCGCTTTCGGGCAGCTCGCATGCAGACCTGCGAGCGGCAGCTACAGCTGGCGATTAACAAAGTCCAGATCTGGGCGGTCAGTAATGGTTTCCGGTTTTCTCCGGACAAGACTGTGTGCATTCACTTTTGCCGCCAACGAACACTGCACCCAGATCCTTGCCTGTATTTGGGGCAGGCGCATATTCCTGTTGTCCCACAGGCACGTTTCCTGGGTCTGGTGTTCGATTCCAGGTTATCTTGGCTTCCACACTTGCGCCAACTTAAAGACAAGTCTTTGCGGGCACTTAACATCTTGCGGGTTCTGTCGGGTACTTCATGGGGTGCCGATCGCACTGCCATGTTGCGCCTCTACAGAGCCCTTGTCCGCAGCAAACTTGATTATGCGTGCATGGTGTATGGTTCGGCTAGTGACTCGACTCTCCAGATGTTGGACACTGTGCATCACAGTGGCCTGCGTGTGGCGACTGGGGCATTTCGAACTTCTCCAGTGGTCAGCCTCTATGCTGAGGCCGCGGAGCCACCTTTGGCCATTCGTCGGCGGAAGCTGGCCATTCAGTATGCTGTGCGTTTACGTGCTGTGGAATCCAGTCCTGCTTGGTCCATGGTTTTTGGGCCAGACTTGCGAGTCGGTAGACGCAGGGTGGGTAAGGGTGATTTCCGTGATAGGCTTCAGCAGTCCTGTCAGGAGATAGCCTTTGATATGCCCAACGTCTTGAGGCTGGGGGGGATGCCAGTGGCCCCTTGGCTTGTCCCAAGTGGCATTTTCATTTTCGCTCTGGTGTCCCTCCCGAAGGGTTCCACTCTGCCAGCAAGGTACTTGCAGGAGTTCCGGCGGCTGTGTTCTCAGTACGCTGGTTATCAGCGGCTGTTTACTGATGGGTCGAAGTCAGACGCTGGCGTGGCTTGTGCTTGTGTTTGTAAGGGAGTGACGGTTGCCCATCACCTTCCATCAGGCTATTCTGTGTTTTCTGCAGAGCTTTTGGCTCTAGGTTTGGCGGTGGAATGGATCCTTGGCCTTCAGGGCACGCATTTCATTATCTTTAGCGATTCCATGAGTGCCCTGGAGTCCTTGGCGACTTACAATCCACGGAACCTCTTGACACAACGTGTCCAAGCTTTGCTTTCCTGCTTGCCTGGCCAGCGGAAAACCGTGCTTTTCTGCTGGATCCCGGGCCATGTTGGGATAGGTGGAAATGAGCAAGCGGATTCTGCAGCAAAAGGGGCCCTTTCTGGCTCTCTCGGAAGGGATCTCAGCCTTGTTCCCTCGGACGCTTTTCCAACTCTGCGTCTAACGTTACACGCTTTTTGGCAAGCCTCGTGGGATGGACAGGACGGCAATAAATTACGAGCTATTAAAGGCACTGTTGAGGAATGGCACTCGGCGTGTCGCCGCAGTCGCCGTGAGGAGGTGGTGTTGGCCCGTTTGCGCATTGGTCACACTCGACTTACTCACTGTTTCCTTTTGCGGGGGGTTGACCCTCCTGAATGTTATTTGTGTCGGCGGCCACTTACGGTCCGGCACTTCCTTGTTGATTGTTGCCATCTTGATGGTTTTCGTCGTCGTTTCCATCTTCCGCATGACATTGTGCGTCAATTGGGCGATAAGTCTGTCCTCCTGTCCGGTGTTTTTCAATTTTTGCAGGAGGTACAGATGTACGACAAGATTTAGGTTAGGGGTTTGAATAGTATCTCTGTAATGTGTGGTGCAGTGGCAACCCGGACCACTGCACTGT
>JAHWFP010199878.1:111880-153020 GCA_023313725.1 Lithobius niger
GCTAATGACCAAGCTGTCGACGCGCCATTAAGCCTCATTCCCCCCCCCCTTAACCTCAATGCAATGCATTACTGACCTATTCTGTCTTTCCCAGCCACAATGCCTGAGAGCATTTTGTCTAGCCTGACCTCCCTTGCGAAACTAGTAATAACAACTAAAATTAACACAGCTCATGCCTTCAGTCTTTGAGGAATTATGCTACGTTTTATCCTTGGCTGAGAGCTTATTTTAGGTTTGCATCTTCTGTTTTGTTCTCTAGGTGCATTTTGTTTCATTTAGCAAGGTTGACCTTTTGCATTGACGTGCCTTTTCTTTCTCTTTCACAATAATTGTCAGGTTCTGGTATTGTATGTTGTCACCTCTCTTAGGAGCTTTAAGTGAGTGGCCTAAACGTAAGTAGCCTTTTAGGTAGGCGCCATTACCTAAGTTAGTTGACACCCTCACACCTTCCACCTTTCTTTTGTTTACTATGGCTCAGTACACAATAGCGGCACAATTTGAAATGGTGGTCATCTATGGGAAATTTGGAATGAATCTTACAACAACTGCTGCCAGATTCCATGCTCGTTTTTGCACATCGCCGACCGAATCACTCACTAGTGTGAAAGGTTGTGAACCAGCTGTGGGACACTGGAAACTTCAACAGTTTTACACGTTCAGAACGAACGCAGACAGTGATTGATGGAGCAAATGCAGCACCAATCATTGTGTATGTGTCACTCCATCTACACACCAGTACTCGTTATATTGCACATAATGCTGGTTGCTTTCACAGAGCGGTCGTCCGTGTATTGAAGAGGTGCCACTACAATGCCTGTCATATTCATCTTCACCAGGGTCTGCAACCAGGTGATACTGAATGACGTTATGATTATTGCAATTGCATGTTGAATAAATTTCGTGAGGCCACAAATTTCCTGCAGCAAGTTTTCTGGACAGATGAGGCCAGACCAACTACTGCACCTCAATTCAACCCAGAAGATTACTTTGAAAAATTTAAAGATGGCCTGAGTATGGAAAATAACCTAATTATATTTAACCTAATGGATGATGATGCTGTAGACCAAACAACACCTTCATTTCCCTCTAACGTTGACCAAAGTCAACAGACAATTTTAGGTCAGTCAAGCCTAGCTACAGTAAACACCCTCTGTCGATTAGTTCACAGCAAAGTGCACCTGTTAAATCCAAATCAAGACCAAGCAAGCTCCCTGTGGAGCTTCACCCTCTCACATAGCACCATTCAAACCGGCACCTTGCCTTAACAAGAAACCAGAGCAGATCAATAAACAAATAAACGCGATTTATACAAATGCACAATCTTTGTGCA
Source organism: Lithobius niger (assembly GCA_023313725.1). Classification (NCBI taxonomy): domain Eukaryota; kingdom Metazoa; phylum Arthropoda; class Chilopoda; order Lithobiomorpha; family Lithobiidae; genus Lithobius; species Lithobius niger. The sequence goes on from JAHWFP010199878.1 coordinate 113,211, forward strand.
ATAAATTCTCATCAGTAGAGGCCTTAACCGCATTGCACTGTCCACTGAAACTTGGTTTAAGCCAAACATTACCACCTATGACATTCCTGGTCATCAAGGTCCTTATGTAAGCCTCAGCGTGAACTTCCATGTTAAACATCAAACTTTGAACTCCTATAGTTTTGCCCAGAATTTAAATATAGCGACGAAATTCGGTATTTGGGGTCGTGTCGTAACTATTTCACTGCATTGCACATTTTAATAACAATCGAACCGTTTGGCGTCCACAGTACGGCCATTTCTTGTTGTTGTTGTTGTTGTTGGGACTCTTTGCCCTCACCTGGAGAGCAAACCGCTGAACCGATTTTCAAGTTCTATAGCTTTAAATGTAGGTATGGACAAGGCCTAGGGCCTTTCGCATGCGATTTTAATTTAGCTACAATATTCTTTACACGGAAAGAAAAATGGGTTAGATCTTTTGCTCTCACCTAGAGATCGAACCAATGAACCGATTTTCAGTTTGTATAGCTTAAAATGTAGGTATTAACACCGACCAGGACCTTTTGAACACGATTTTGATGTGAACGTAGTTTTCTCGTCGGCAGAGCAATTATTATTGTAGAGCACTGGGCAGAAATCATTAATGATGTCGTTGCGACTCTTTGGGCTCACGTGGAATTTGAACCACAGAACCTATTTTCAAGTTCTATCACTTAAAACGTACGTATGGACACTCGAGCCTTTCACGGGTTATTTTAATGTAACTACAATATTCTTGACACGTAAAGCCAAATGGGCTAGAACTTTTGTTCTTACATAGAGATCGAATCCATGAACAGATTTTCAATTTGTATAGCTTAAAATGTAGGTATTAACACCGACCAGTGCCCTTTGAACACAATTTTGACGTGACTGCAGTATTCTCGTCGGCACAGCAATTATTACTGTATAGCGCTAGGCAGAAAAAATCATTAAGTGGAGTAACAAATTCTTGCAAATTGAGTAAAAAACATGAAATTTGGTACACAGGTCTTTCTTAACAGTAAAATTCGAACCAGCCATGGACCACCATGAAAACCCCCCAAGTGCCTTCAGCACCTTCCTCTCACCCCAGCACCCTCCCCCACTCCTGTGACCCCTTCCAGGGGCTAGGGCAACAAATTCTTACAGATCAAGCTAAAAACATGAAATTTGGTGCACAAGTCATTCTTAGCAGCATAAATCGATTCAACCATGGAACTCCCATGAAATACCCTTAAAGGGGCCCCAGCGTCCCTGTGCCCCCTCAATGAGGTATGGCCATAAAATTCTTGTATATCGAGCTAAAAGCATGAAACTTGGCACACAAGTTATTCTTAGCATTACAAATCAAACAAAGTATGGAACCCCCACGAAATATTCCAAGGGGCCTGCTAGAGCTCCCCTGTGCCCCCTATCTGATGCCTGACCAACAAATGATTGCAGATTGGACTAAACACTTGAATTGTGGTACACAAGTCATTCATAGTAGTACAAATTGAACTGTCTATGGAACCCCCTCGAGATAATCTACAAGGCACCACAACGGTCCCCCCCCCGTCTCCCTTCTTGAAGCCTGACCAACAAATAATTGCAGATATTGCTAAAAGAATGAAATTTGGTACACAAGTCATTGTTAGTGTAGAAATCAAACTAGCTATGGAACTTCTGCGAAATCCTTCAAGGCCCTCAGTGCTTCCCCCTATTCCTGCTCGATGAGGTTGATACCCGAAAATGTCTTGTTGATCTTACTGAAAGCATATATTTTGGTACACCAATCATTACTAGTAGTAGAAATTGGACCAGCCTTGGATTCCCATGAAATACCATCAAAGCCTTCCCCAGGATCCCCCCTCCCCACTCTGTGCATACCATGAAGCATCAATGACAACAAATTCTTGCTGAACATACTAAAAACATGCATTGTAGCATTGGAAATCGAACTACGTATGGACCCCATGATACATACCCACTAGGGTGGAGTGAAAAAGCTTTTTTTCTTATTTTTATTTTTATTACTGCGGAAAAGTTGCCTTTTGGGACACATACGAGCTCTAAAAAATTTGGTTGGCCTCGGACTATATTTTGAACGCTCCCCCATGACCTTGAAGTTTGACCATTTTGGGCGAAAACACATTTTCAAATTTTTACCGAAAAATTAATTTTCCTATTTTAATTTTTAATAGCACTGAAAAGTTGCCTTTTGGGACATATTTGAACCCTAAAAAATTTGATTGGCCCTGGACTATAGTTTGATGTTCCCCCACTACCTTAAAGTTTCACAATTTTAGACGAAATTTTGTAAATATGGACAAACAGACGTAAGATAATGAGGGAGCAACCAGAAGGCCTTCAATTTTAAAATTCGTTCATGTGAATTTTCGCTGAAGTGAGAAAGAATGTTAGCACGCTATTACCGTTACGAATAAAATGTGAGTACAAAGCCTCTGGGGCCGTTGGCTTTACGATCAAGGCGCCAGTCGAAAATTCCCGCCATCAAACGTGAAGGAGACTGCTGCAATGCACAGTATCGTGGCATGCAAGTATTTCCCAGTTGTCAGTTCAACATTTCGTTTATGAGGTACTAAGGCAGTAAAGGTGTAACTGTGAGGAGGGAGCAATAGAATTTGTGATATAATTGCCATATATTTAAAATGAATACAGCAAAAAACATGAAAACAAGAGCTGATGTTAAATGCGTTGTATTTGGAGTTTCAAAGGATTTTGCAATCATGCTGCCAACAATTGAAGACATTTTTTTAAGGTTTTATGTATATGTCAGGCATGGTTTGAAGCCTAGCAAGAATACAAAAGAACCTCGTGTTGCTGATATCACAGAATTTGTTGCATCAAGAACGGAGCAATTGTGGCACAAGGCTTCAATACCTATTACATCTCATGCGCGGGTTTTGCCAGAGGTGCGTGCATTCCACAACAAATACATGAAACTTTTAAAGCCATTTAAAGGAAGGCAAACTATTGAGAAATATAAAAGCAAGTGCAAATGCAAATTTTCTGACTGCCAATGTGTGAAAGTTTGCAAAGTTCCGATACAAGAACAGGCCTTTCTTCTGGACCAAAGAACTGAAAGAAAAATGGCTATGTCATCCATTCACCGGATTGCAACGAAGAAACTGATCAAAAAAGACAAACGAAAGCATAAAGACGATGTTCAAGACGACGTGAAAATGCAACAATTGTCAAGCACTCTTTTTGTAATGAGCTTGTTCCCTCCGGTTCAGCACTCTGTGAAAGCACTTCAGAGTCCAAATCTGACGGTGACACCGAACGTCGGTCAGAATATTTTGAAAAACCTTTCAATTCGAGTTCAGACACTGAACCAAGAACGAGTACGTCCATGTCCAACATAACAGTCACAAACCAAATGCGACAAAATTTTCTGGCATTATCAATGGCGTGTGATCGGCACTGTGCGTCTGGTAGATCGGCTGCAACGATTGTGTCTGCTGTGTTACAAGATTTCGGTGTAATTACAAAGTAAGATAACTCGAAAGTAATTGACCATAGTAAAATCAGAAGAGAAAGAACGAGGATCCGGATTAAAACACAACAGGAAAAAAGACCAGAATTACTGCAAGGCCTATATTTTGATGGGCGAAAGGACAACACCAAAGGTATTGTTAAGAAAGGTGATAAATATCATCGTCAAAATTTTGTGGAGGAACATGTATCGTTAGTACTGGAACCAGGATCTTGCTATATTGGTCATGTTTCACCTATCTCAGGTTCAGCTAAAAACATAACGTTGAGCATGGTTGACTTTTTAGTAGAGAACAACATACCTACTGATTTGTTAGCTGTTGGATGTGATGGTACTAGCGTAATGTAGGAAAACACGGTGGAGTTATCAGACTTCTTGAAGAGCATTTCGGGAAGCCGTTACAATGGCTAGTCTGCATGTTACATGCTAACGAACTCCCTCTTCGTCACTTTTGTGATCATCTAGATGGATCTATCACAGGACCTCGAGTGCATATTCTGGTTCTATAGGCAAAGATTTAGAAAAGTGTGAGCTGTTGCCGCTAGCTAGGTATTAAAAAACGCTTAAGCGTATAAAATACGGATGTAAGCCTTAAAAAATTTAAAGCCCTAAAGGAACAGATATTAGAAAAAGACATGTAAGCCATCAGCGTCGCACTAATACGTGTAAAAGAAGCTCCTGCTTGTTTTTTTGGTTCGCTGGAGCTTAGCGCGACGCTGATGGCTTACATGTCTTTTTCTAATATCTGTTCCTTTAGGGCTTTAAGTTTTTTAAGGCTTACATCCGTATTTTATACGCTTAAGCGTTTTTTAATACTAATTATCTATTATGCCGTAATGATAAATCAACCATTTCACTTGTCAATCCAGCGGGAGGAACTGCGTTTTTCGTAAGTAACAACATTAATGCGACTAAGATCGACATTACGCCAATTTGGAAACCTCTTCATCGTTTAAAATGGAATTGGATTCTTTTGCTTGCACCCTTGGTGTTGTCTATCGCTCGCCAAATTCTACTATTGCAAATAACAATAAATTAATTCTTTTACTTAATTCCTTTAAGCATTCAAACCTTATCATAGTAAGTGATTTTAAATTTCGGGACATAACTTGGGACCTAGGTATTGCCGACATGAATGCACTGCCTTGTTTAAATCAGTTCAACAGTTAAACTTAACTCAACATGTGCTTTACCCTACCAGAGGAAATTTAATTTTAGACCTGGTATTTTCTTCAGATCCATCCATCATTGGCTCAATTGAACACATAGGCAAACTTGCTAAGTCCTACCATGATATCCTAAAATTCGACATTGTTTATACAGTTAAACCAACAATTATCACCTTAAAAAATAAATCTTGATAAAATGCATCAGCACCTTACTGATTCACTCAATCCAATTCCTATGTCGTGGCCACTTTTGTTAAACAAAATCAGTCTTGTTAACAATTATGACACCTACCAAATAACGCTCAAAGCCACAAACAAAACTGATTGCATGTCAGTAAAGACATCACAAATGCATACTAAAAGAGGCAAACTTTGGTCAGCCTATAGGCGTACAGGTAACACTTATATTTTAAAAGATTACAACATCCTCGACAAGGAAGTCCAAGTTGCTTTGAATTCTGGAAAACTCAATTCGAATACACTCTGGCAACAGATTCAAACATATTGCCAAAAATTTCTTCAAGTATGCTAAATCTGAACAGATGTCTAAGCTAAAAATTGCGACCCTTGTTACCCAGAACGGTATTCTAACCTCTGACCCTGCATAAATGGCACAACTACTGGGTGTCTCGTTCTCCCAAATTTTTGCACAATCATCCGTAGATAATCTAGCACAAATACAAAAACTGCATTTATGCATCCCACCATTAATTTTTACGGACCAAAAGCTCCTCGATGCCTTCTCAACGCCTAAACAGCATGCTTATCTGGGCCTTGACGGAATTAGTGCTGACGCTCTTATCTTCTGTAAACACATATTAGTACCACAACTTACGCCCATTTTTATTAATATGTTGTTATCCCGCTTAGTGTCACTGATTTGGAAAAATGCCTTCATCACACACATTTTCAAAAAAGGAGGCCACTCGAACCCACTCAATTATAGGCCAATCAGTATCACCTGTCATCTAGGTAAATTGTTCGAAATAGTTTTGTCACAACACATTACCAAATGTTTACAGAACAATACCTAATATTAATCGACACGGATTTCGTACAAATTTTTCCACCACCACCAATCTCTTAGCTTTTTATAACGATCTTTTTTACAACATGGGTCAAAACATACCGATAGATGCTGTTTACTTTGACAGTATGAAGGCATTCGAAAAGGTAAACCACACCCTAATGATACACTCTTTACAACAATATGGTGTTGTTGGACCAATTCTAAGTGGATGCAGGAATTAACAGACAGAAGCCAATAGGTACTCTACAAATACTTGGCCTATTCGGTCCCCTCACTGGTTACCAGTGGAGTAGTGCAGGGTTCCGTACTCGGTCCACTTTTATTCCTTCTTTTCTTCAATACACTTGGGAAAAATTATCCTTAACGACTAGCTAAATTCGCCGATGACACGAAAATTAAACATCCATACCTATCCAACAATGATAATATGATAGTCCAAGTCCAACTTGATAATCTTTTTTCTTGGTTTTCGGTCTGGCAATTGCAAGTCCATCCGGATAAATCCGGTATCATGCATTTTGGTATTCATAACCCAAGAATAACATACTATTGGGGTCAGAATGAGCTCCCAAAATTAACACAGGTTACCTATCTTTTTTTATTACAGTAGATTTTAAATTCGACACAAACATTAAAGCCGTTGTGTGCAAGGCAACTTGTATTATGTTTCTTACAAACCGCACTACTTCCTCCGTACATCAATCTGTATATTTAAAACTGGTTCTGTTGGTAAAACCCAATCATAGAATATGCTACTGAACTGTGGTTCCCAATATTAGTAAATATCATAATGCCCTCGAAAATATACAAAGATGTACTACAAAGAATGTTCTTGGTCTACGAAACATACCTTATCCTACAAAACTACGGATCCTGGATCTCCACTCAATTGTGTGGTGTCTTACACGTGGAAATATTATAACAACATACAATATTATTAAATGTGGCTATGGTGGCCAATGTACACGGAATGTTTTTATATTAACTTCGCATCCATGTCATATGCGTGGTCATCCATATAGAATTCAACGTCCACAGTTACGCAAATCACAAACACTCGGTTTCTTTTCGTACCGTATGATCCAAATTTGGAATAACCTGCCCGTTGAGGTGCATGGTTGAGGCCTCGACGGTCGATTCTTTTAAAATCAAGTTGGATTCACATTCCTCTAACTCTCATCAACTATTCCAAACTTTATTTTACTGTAAATTCCTTATTAACATATGTAACGAAACTCACATAAAACTTCACATGTCTTTCATGTAATCTCACAAATACAGATTTCAAATTTAAATTTGGGGGAGTTTGTGCAGCAAAAGTATCTTACCTTTTGTTACCATGTGTGATAATGGCTGGAGTGTAATCTGATGTTTTATGAACAGCGTTAAGCTAATTTGTTTATTGTCGAAAGTGGGACAATGTTCCATGTATTTACTTATTGCAACATCATTGTTTGCATTGTTTATTTGGTCCCCACCAACTTGATTTAACTGTATGCATACCTCGAGTGTCACCCCTGTTTTTGTACCTTTTTTGTACCAAATCTCATTTTTGCTACACAGCCAAATGGCACTGTAGCTCGATTGTAATAAAGTAAAGTAAAGTAATGGCCACCCAGATCACCCGTCCTGACCCCACTTGACTTTTTCTTCTTGGGTTACATTCCGACATGCATGTACCTGACTGCTCCTGGAAATGTTGCGGAATTACAGCAGCGCATTAGAAAGGATGTGCCACTGTTGACAGTCCCATGCTCCAGGCAGTGCATGCATCAATAGGCAAACAATGCCAAGATTGCATTGATGTTGACGGTGGTCAAATTGAACAGTTTCAATACGTACAACTTACGTTTGTTATCTTTGCCACAATACATACTGTATTGAATGGCGCACTACATCATGTTTAGGCACTGTTTTAAACTATTAATTTGCATAGTGCAGTGAGGCTTACTATGCTGATTTGGTGTTGGCTGTAATTACGGCTGTGAGAACGTGAAACTAAAATGCACGTCACTGTAGGCAGGCAGTCTGGTTACGCACAATTCTTTTGTTACTTACAGTTGTTTGTTACAAATATTGTAGAATGTATCCTTTTGTTTCCAAGCTCTAGTATGGACTCACCCTCTATAGAGACTCCTCCTCCCCCAAATCAAAAATAGCTTTATATAGTAGTCTTCGTTTTTTCCTATCAGTCTTACCTTCTCCCAAACGTTTACATTTTCTCCCCATATGGGGCCCCTTGGCCTCGACCGCTCTTGTAATCTTTTTCCTGTATTACGTTGCTTGCAGTTTCACTGATCCTATCTCTCGCCGCGTTTTTTAAGCGTTTCCAAGCCCTGAAACCTACGCCCATGCGGGAGCCTTTTACCAAAGTAGCTTCTCATGCTCCTTAAAAAGGGCGCATACATGCGCCTCAGAGAGCTGAACAGGCACCCAAGTCTTTGGCCTGAATGCAAATGTCTGCCGGCGAAGACTGGGATATTCTCCTCGCCCTGGCCAGCATAATAATTTGTATACAGGCACTAATACTTCATGATGATATCATAATGACGAGACAAGAAAGTCTACCTACGCTTTCATATGCCTAAGGTACATTCCGATGACGACACAGCTGAAGGAGCCAAAGGAATAGGGGCCCCAGTATCAGTTCTGATGTCTATGTTAATATTGCGTAAAATTTCCGTTAATGCAGAATAATAATTCAGTCTGTAGAATGCTGCTCTAGTATCTTCCTCTCTTTCACATTCTACATTAACTATTCACAACAAAGGTGCTTTAACGTTACCGACTAATGACGTAATAATGACAAATGCTAAACTGCTCTATCAGGCTTTACTGAAGGAAGAAAAAGACTAGTAATTCAAAGTAATTGTAACTAGTTATTAAAATCGAAAATAAAAGTAATAGATTTAGCCATTAAAGGCATTTCTTCGGCTTGCATAAAAAGTTAATCTGCTGAAGCGTGAGTCGACTCTATGATTCTAAATGGTTTTTTTTTTCCGCAGGAGAAAGAAAGGATGGACTTGGTAACATTATCAACAATTTACACTTCGTATGGAATTTGCTTATTTATTACTGCTGGTATGTTTTGCAGTATTACGTAACATAAATGTTGAAACTTCTATGTTTGTGTATTTAAATTCCACCTTTTTATTGCAGTCAAACCAATACCTTATGTAGGATATAACAGCGGCCTTACAGTAAAAGTACACAATATGCAAACTAATATTGTAAGTACTTCTATTAAATGCATTAGTATCTTAAGTTGGGCAGAGCAAGCAGAACCAATTCATAAAAAATGTAGCAAGTTTAGTGTCAGACTTCACTATCTGTTCCTTATGTTTATCTTCTTCCTTCTGCACTGATGTGGTATTTTACGGAAAATGATGCGTAACAAACGTTTTAGGAATCTACAGTCAGTCTTCTCATGCATAAAAAGTATAAACGGAAAATTACCTACAGTATATAGTATAGCTTAATTTAATTTAGCGACAATTTGTACCAGTATCACTTGTACATGTAAATGTTTGCAGAGCCTACTTTTTTATGAAACTTAGCATCAATTAACTGTGTAGGGTTGAAACTGTCGTTGTTTTTTTTTTAATTTTTTTTCTTTAAAGTAGCCTGCAAACTGAAGGGCTCATTACTTTTTGGGGGGCGGGTGTGTCAGAAGGCAAACAACTGAAGCGGCCCCAACCATATATAAAACTGGCCAATGGCTACTGAGTTACTTTTCCCAGTTGCCCCTTGTTAAGATACGTTAACCCATGGATACGTTAACCCATGAAGAATACGTGTTAAATAAACCTGATTCAATGTAATATGCATTTTTAAAAACAAATATTCTACTATTGTTCAAAAGCTATCTATCATTTGAATCTTCTTCGATGTCTGCTCCAAACGATTTAATGATTGAACCTTCATAAAAAAAAATCCTGTTAATGTAGATGCATTTTGCAGTAGAGAATTTACGAAGTTGGGTGCTGTAATTTGTCAACCGCATGCATAGTGCTATAATAATTTCCAGTGTTCATCTTTTATTTTAATTTTACAGATTTAAGGGTACTGTGTGATAGTTTTCACAGCAAAAATTGGTGATGGTTTTTGTGGTTTTATAGTAGTTTTCTGACAAGGTAAAGTTGGACCGTTTTACCATGGTAGACAATAGTCCCTACTTTTTTAAAAGTGTGGCAATATGGCAAAACCATTCAAATTTTCCATAGGTTAGACACTTTAAAAACAGACCCCGTTTTTACTGGGGCATAGCATTGACCCTCTGTTTACATCAACAAACATGGAAGATTTCAATTCTGGACCCATATTATGGACGGTAGGTAGAAAAGTTTGTTGGGTAAGGTATAGCAATAAACCCTTTCCTCCACTACATTTTTATCAGCTTTCTAATGTGGGTTAGAGTTGAATTCTTCATGCGTTCTTACAATGGCCAGACTCTGTATATAAAATAAGTTTTGCAAGCGTATACTGTTGTGACTGGGCTTGGTTACATTACGTTACTCAAAATAGTGGCAATCATAGAGGCCCCTCGTACTTCTTTGTGGCATTAAGCACGATGCGGATTCACACTCTGAATACAAAGAATTCAGTTTTATAAATTTGTAATGTAAAGTATATTGAGCTAAGGGTATTGGTGTATCCTAAGTCATGTTTTCCAAAAAAAAACGTGGATACCAGGGATAATCGGGGATTAGTTAGCCCCAGCAGTAATAATCGTTTGGCTCTCTAGAAGCAGGATTGGTGAGGGGGTAGCTCCCGTCCGGGTTCATAGTAGAAATTGGTGTGGGAACCTGCATTTAACACATTAACCGTGTGTACTCTGCTTGTGCTCTCAGCTGGCATTATTACGGTTATCTTTGTATTTGGGGGGGGGGGAATTGAGGCTTAATGGCGCGTCGACAACTTGGTCATTAGCGCCAACCTCAGTCACAGTGCAGTGGTCCGGGTTGCCACTGCACCACACATTAGAGATGTTATTCAAACCCCTAATTTTGGTTAAAGACTCTTTGTTGCATGGTACGGTATAGTTCTAGCTGGATCGTGTACTAGTGAGTTGTTCTACTTATGGAAACCTTCTTCATTGGTGATTGTCGTTTCGTGTCAGCAGACACAACTGCAGAAAACCTTTTCTACTAACCCCTAAGTTCTGGAAAATGTATTGTAGGGCAATTTAGCCAGAACTTTGTTACCTTACACGCCTTATTCATGATACAAATGTATATTTATTTAAAACACGGGGTAATGCTTTTTTTTTTGGTAAAATAGTATTTTGTTCTCGAATTTTTACCATCGTTTAATGACTACATAACATTTAGGTTTAGTGATACATTTACCAGTGATACTTAATAAATACCATGCAGTTTGTGACTGACACGTAGGTGAAACAGTTATTGAATCTGGACGACATTAGGGTGATTCTTCAACGTGGATGTGGTGGAAAAAGATATTTTATGGCAGGAAAGAAGCAATTGAGCATAAAATCTCACAAATTGGTAGCAAAGACTTATCCAAAGAATGTCTAGCCATCCGAATTACATTGCTGTACACACTTGACTTCCAGCAAAGCCTGTCCCAGATGATCCTTGTATGGAGATAAGCAGTGTGAACGAATGTCCTTTACATGAGATCATCTGACCAATCGTAAAGAACTCCAATGTGCTTGGTAGTTCTACACCAGGCAACCCAATGAAAGGACCCATGCTAGTACTAATCCTAGAGAAGTTGTCCAAGTTGTGGGAGAGGGAATCTGTGGGAAGGAGTCCTTACCCTTATCATTCCACTACTCTAATTCTCCATTCTCCCCAAGACTTACTCTGAACAAAGACGGTCATGCTGGGGCGCTCAGTCCTGCTTACGTCATTAAAGTTTACTTGCAATATTGAAACAACAGTTTTACCAAAAAGTGTTTGCAAAGAGCCTCATGCCCTTCAGTAACGTTAGACTTGAAGGCCTGGCCTGGCCTAAACTTCATTTTATCCTATATTGTTTTTTACAATAATACCGCCTTTGCAAGGCCTGTTTTTAAATGCTTGCTCCCGGGAGCCTCTTTGCATGTATATACAACATAATTGCCATCCCCTTACCATCCCACACAGTATAAAGACGTCCTATGGATATCTAATGGATGTCATCCGTGGATACAAGGGATATCTCTAAGATATCCATGTACATCCCATGGATATCTATTGAACATCCAAATGTTCCAGCCGTGGACCTGATGCAGCACATCCATAAGATATCAACCTGACGTCGGCTGGAGGTTGTGAGGATATCCACTGAACGTCTTGAATCGCCCATTAAAAAAAACATGTCCGTAAAATATCCATGGACGTTGTTTAGAGCTTACAAGGATATCCAATGGATGTGCAGGAATTGCTCTTTAAAAAAAATCACATCCATAAGATATACATAGACATCTTCCAGAGGTGGCTGAGATATCCACTTAATATCGAGAATAGCCCATTAAAAAACATATCCATAGGACATCCATGGAAGTCGTTTAGAGCTTACAAGCATATCCATTGGATGTACAGGAATTGCCTTTAAAAATCACATCCACAAGATACCTTTGTACATCTTTCAGAGTTGGTTGGGATATCCAGTAGGTATCGTGAATTATAGCCCATTAAAGAACAAATCCATAGGACATCCATAGACGTTATTTAGAGGTGGCTGGGAGATACACTGGATATCTGGAATTGCCCATTTAAAAAAATATCCGTTAGATATCCATGGACGTCATTTAGAGCTTGAAAGGATATCCATTGGATGTTCAGGAATTAATCTTTAAAAATCACGTCCATAAGATATCAATGGTGGCTGGGACGTCCACTAGCAATCGGTAATAGCCCATTAAAAATATATCTGTAGGACATCAATGGATGTCGTTTACAGGTTGCAAGGATATCCATTTGATGTGTTGGAATTACCCTTTTAATATCACATCCACCAGATGTTCAGAGACGTCATTGAGAGGGGTCTGGGGTGTCGCCCATAAAAACATATCTGTAAGATATCCATGGCCGTCGTTGAGTGCTGACTGTGATGGTGACTGTAAAAATAGATGTTTTGTTTTGTGACAGTGAGGATACTGATTTGCTACACTGAAATAACTATACAAATGGCCCATAAAAAGAAACTCAAAACCCAAATTTTTTTCATTACCACTTCCAAAACATGAGAATGTGAACCGAACTTCTAGCATCAAAAATACAATTAAAAATATTGAAAAGTGGGTGTTATGTTGAATATGTAGGAGTAGACTCAGTTGAGTTGTCATTCCACAAATTTTGTTTGTACTTTCCCTGTATTGTAAATATAATTTGGTCTTGAACACAGCAGAAGCAGGGTTCGCACAGGAACACATTCAAAAAATAAAGCACCTTAAAAAACTTTTCAAAACCAATATAATTTTCCAAGGACCTGTATTAATCGCCAGACTTACCACAAACATCTCGCTAAACACTTTAGTATGCTCTAGTTTTAATCATGCCCATAATAGGAAACTAACTGGAGGAAAAAAGCAAGGGTCAAATAAGCCCGAGGAAAAACGTTTTTTTTCTATGTTTTTTGCTGCAGTTACTGTTTAGTTTCAGTGACGTTGGCTTGAATTTCACAGGTAGCCTATGTTTATTTCTCTTCAGCTTGTTTTCATAGGTTTTTCCTACAATAGTTTTAGTAACCTAATAAACAATTGATGAAAACGTGTGGAGGAACAAAATAGATAAGCTCAACAACATTTTGCTACACCTTGTGTGAAACCTGCAGCCACAAGCTACTTATTTAATTTTTAGTGGTACATTATGGATGGATCACGTGTTCAAAACATCCTACTTTACTGTAAAATGTTTCAACTGACCAAACATTTTACCTATGCACAGAGCAAAGGATATCAAGGGTATTAGTGGATTCTATGGCATGCCCAAAAGTAGAACTTTTCGCCGTTTTCGCAGACATTGGCAAAAGTTCTACTTTTGGGCAGGCCACAGAATACACCAATTAACAATTAGACAATTTCACCAATTGTCGGGAAAAAATAGTCTGCAGCTAATTTGTTTTTATCATATCGTTACTCACATGTTTTTTTTGGTTTTTACTGCATAACCTTTATGTACATTACCCTATTGATCTGGCCACTTCATCAATGGAAAGGTCTCATTATGACGATGAAAATCGTATATTGGAATGTCAAAAATTTCTTCACAGCAGCCTATTTGTGAATTTAAGTTTGCTAACCGATAAAACTTGACAGATGGTTTGGGAAAATTTGACTCAAAACATCAAAATTAATCTGATATAAAGAATAAGATATCAATGATTATTGAGAAACTAACGTACAACTGAACAAGTTACAAGCCTCATGTCTTCCAATTAAGGGTTGAAGACCATTGATATACAAATTTGACTGATAGGCTATGCCAACAAGGATTCACAGATTTTTGTTTTATATAGTGGAAAGCAGAAATATTCTAGGTGGTTAGTGACTGGGTAAATTTCTCAAATGTCTGCTATGCAACATGAGTCAAAAAGCTGTCTGGATTCAAATTTAAAGCCAAGAAGAAACGAGTAATTACAAAAAAACATTTTATTACAAAATGGCATAATGAAAAACTTACATTATTCGTATGTAAAAATAAAATAAAATGTCCTTCAACTTTAAAAGAGCCTTAATAAATGAACGAGCAATAATTTCGTCAGCATCAACCTTTTCAGCCTGAAGGGCTTCTGCATCAGTGCCTGCATGCTACGGTTGTGCTTTTCACCTAAAAAAAAACGGCAAATTTCAAATTTACTGCAATGCTACAACCATTTTTTTTCCTTTTAAAACCATCCGGTTGGCAACCAACAACAAGCATTTAGTGTTATCTACATTAATAGTGCACTGATAGATTTGAATTTTACCAGAATACCTAATTGATGCGAAAATCTAAATTATAGCCAGCTTAAGGAAATATTTTAGTACATTACTACCAACACTAAAATGTAAGGCTGTAACACACTGCTATCTAGTTAAAGTCTGGTACCTTAAATCGTGTATTAAACGACCATGGGCGTATGCAATAAATTTCGAAAAAATAGGGGGGTGGGCGTTTTCTTCACTATTTCACGATTCTGACATTAAAATATTTTGGGGGTGGGGTGGCCGTGAGCTTCAACTGGCCGCTTAATACACGATTTACAGTATCACTATGTTAATGCAATTAAGAATACTGTATAAATGATATCCGTATTTTAATGCAATACACATAACAAAACTTCACACACTATAATGGTTAGCTGTAGAGCCAATGTGAACCATTTAGTCATGAAAACTTTCTGAATTTGCCAACAAGTCGTAGTCACACACCTAACTTTGCCTAAGGTGAACCTAAAATTATACAGTTTGTGTTACACAAATAAGTAAAAAAATTAGGCAATGGAAAAAATGTTTTGGTTTTCAGGCATTTATTTTACAAGCTCCAAAAAGTCACCAGGTGAGCAAGATTTTATTTTTATTTCTGTTTGAAACTAACTTACCTAGTATCTCAAATTAATCCTTCCTGTTCAGATTTTGGGAGCAAATTAATTTCTAAACTATTTCAAACTAAAACTACACCTGAGACTTGCTGGATAACCTTTTACGTGTTACTTTTTTATTTACTAACAAAAAAGGTCACCAGGCAGACTCTGAGAACCGACAATTGTTTTTTCGAGGCCTTGTAGTAGGCCTATTATGGTATCGGAATTTGCAAGGATAGAATGAAAATGGATTACACAGTGATACAAAACTAATATCAAGATCAGAACAACCTTAGAAATTCAAATTACTAATAATAAAAGATCGTCTCCTGATAGGCGATAAAACCACAAGGACATATGGCATGCACTGAATTTTAATATTCAGAAAATAATTTTTTCCTTGGTCACCAGAATGAAACAAACAATACAGTAATGAAGAATGAGACCTTATACACCATAATGTTACCTTTAAACGTCAATACTTACAAACATGATGATAACACTAGTAAAAAAAACATGACTGGGTGAGATCAACTCACAAGCGAACCGCCATGTTGGATTAGTCCAAGCCACTGACCTTTACAGATTGTTTACAGGTAACGATTTAAAAATTTCATGCCATTTTTCCATGTTGGTGAAATTTTTGATGACATTCATTGCTCTTGATTTGTTTACAGATATGGTGTATGCTTCGAGAAGGATCCTTAGTTTTTCCACGGGTTCCCTGTAAATAACTGTTGTATTTTTAATGTCAATTATGTGGTCCATTTCTAATGTATGCTTCGTGACCGCATATGTCTTGTTAGTTTTGGTATTAGCACCCCCCATGATCCTGTTTCCTAACCCCCAGTGCTCTCCGACATTGTCCCACGTAGATGCTTGGGCACTCCTTGCACTTAATACAAGGGGTTGTAGTAGTGGGTTGTAGATAGTAATACGTAGTAGTGTACGTAGTGTACGTAGTGTACGTAGTAATACGTAGTGGGTTGTAGATAGAGTCAGCCATATTGAGGCAAGTGGGTATATTGCATGCTGGAATGTCATGATCATTAGTTTGTTGATTTGTAGACCTTAAGTCAGACTGGGGAAGAGGGGTGGGGCGTATCATGTTGACAATGGTACAGAACACAACTCTTACTCAGAACAGTTGGTCTGGACACAACTCTTACTCCATGCTTGGCAAAAATCTGTCTAGTAATTTGGAAAATGTACGGAATGTAGGGAACAATAGTCCAGTCTAAGTCTGTGTGTGGGGGGGAGTGGAGCTTTGCAATCAGGAGGAAGAATCATTCCCCTTTCCTCTTTGTTTTCCCTGGAATAGTTAAGTTCGGTGTCAATGACTTTGATGGGATAGCCATTCTCAAAAAACTTATGCCTGATACGTTGCATCTCGATTTGTTTATCCTCATCGCAAGTGCAGTGTTCTATTGTTCTGTTGATTTCACCTCTGAAAATGCCCTTCAGTACAGCAGGTGGATGTGCAGAGCTACAATTTATGGACCTGGTAGTTTGTGAAGGTTTGATGAAGTGGGATATGATTATTTTCTTTAAGAATTGGTCTTTGTGGATTGAGATGCCAAGAAAGGAGAGTGATCCCTGCTCATTTTCCTCTTCAGCGGTGAATTTCAAAGAAGCGTGGAAGGCATTTAAGGAATCCCAGATGGGTTGCATGTCGGATTTACTCCGTAACCAGGCGAAGATGTCATCTACGTACCGGGTCCAGTTTCGAAGCCTCGGTATGTGGGTATTGTTAATCCGGTCATCCATTATGTTGAGCACAATATCACATAGGTATCCTGATATGGAGGTACCTGCGGGTACGCCCTGTATTTGTGAATAAAAAATTCCCTTGTGTAGAAAATAGTTCGTGCAAAAAATAGTGTGAACAAAATTAACAACTTGTGCAGGTTTCATTTTTTTCAAATTGATGCTTTCTTTGAGGTTCTCAAGCGTAGAGGTCAAGCTGTCTAAAATGAGATTTCTGTCGATTGATGGGAAGAGGGCTTGGATATCAAAGAAAACGAAATGTTCCCCTCCGTTCCATTCTTGATCTGCCGTTTGTTCAAGGTTTTCTTTCAGCGTGATGGCATTTTTCACAGTGAATTTCCCCTTTGCAGCTTACTTGAGAATAGGAGCAATGTAGTCAACAATTCCTATGGAGATGGCTGACTTGGCTACCGTAATGATTCTGAGGGGGAAATTTTCTTTATGTGTCTTGCAAGTAGAGAAGATGAAAGGGTGTGTGGGAAATTTTTCTATTAATTTGTTTTTCTCCCCGGATTCAAGTGCTTTGTCCTTAACAAGCTGATTCAGGCTTTTGTTGATTGTGAGCTGGAATTCCTCTACAGGAGAATCCTTATGTCGATGAAACATGGTTGGATCTTCAAGAATATGAGAAAGTTTTCGTTTGTACTCCTCTATATCCAATACTACTGTCGCGTTGCCTTTGTCTGCCCTGATAATGGTGATGTTGTGGTTGGAACGAAGGTTGTTGAGAGCTAGTTGTTCCTCTTTAGCTTCATTACTGTATTGTTTGTTTTATTCAGGTGACGAAGAAAAAAATCATTTTCCGAAAATTAAAATTCAGTGTATGCCATATGTCCTTGTGGTTTTATCGCCTATCAGGAGACGATCTTTTATTATTATTCCAACTTACCACAAAATAATTGAAGTTCAAAGTACTGAAACCAAGTAACCAAGTACTGAAACCAAGTACCGAAACCAATTCTGATTGCCAGCAGTCAGTGTGAAAAAGAGAAACAAGTCATATGGAAGTTGAAAATTCACTTTTTTTCATGCTTATTTTCAGAAACACACACGAAATAACAAATTTTTGATAGTCAGCAGTCCTGGAGATGTAATGGCTCAGGCGACTATCTATGTCAGACCCCACAACAACACAGTTTCACTACTTCGTAATGACTGTTCGTCTGCTTCGAATTTGGAGCGTAGCCTACGGTATTTGTTGGGTACGTTGTGAATTCGGAGCATGGCCTCTGGTATTAGTTAGGTTTGTCGCCCATTTTTCACGCAGCTAGCGAATTATTTCTCCACGCATTAGAATCTGAATTCCAGGATCACGCATCAGAATGTGAATTCCAGGGCCACTGGATATTCATCAGCACAGCCTTCTCTCGGATGTGGTGTTTAATAACCAGGAATTCAAGACTTCTCAGATGGATATCACTTCTCCAATTTGAGACTAAGAGCGTTCTTGTTCCTTTCGAATGTATATTGTGCCGTGTGTGTTTGTAAAAATAAGCATGAAAAAAGGTGAATTTTCATAGTAGGCATTGTGACATTTTCAAAAAAGCTATTTGGCAAATGATAACAGTTGGCGGCAACTTGAATTCTGGCCCTCTCACCAAAAAAATCAACTAGCTATAGAGATCGACACTAAAATAGGCAGCGATATTTCAGGAACCACATAATCTACAGACAAACTTTTTGCAACGTTAAGCGTAGATTTACAATACAATGCTATAATACGTTTTTTTTAACAATACAGGGGTTAGAGAAAATTGCCACTGTTATTGACATTCGAGAGGGCTGAATTGTGCATAGTTTGGTAGGCTTCATACTTCTAAATAATTAATGCAGAATTGAAGCAACAGTAACCTACTTAATAGGTTACAAATTTGTCAAAAATAACCTAGGCCTATCAGTTTAGCAAGATTGTTTGGGTTACCCAGGGAGTAAGTTGTCACTTGTCACTAATCAAATCATCAAATAAAAATACAGCAAGTTATCCAAACGGATAAAAATTGGTTTAATTCAGCTAACAGTTGTTAGCTAATAGCTAACAGTTGTTGAAGTAACATGTTGTTTTCGCTAATTTTCGACAAGCACAATGTTACTTGATGTTACACAGTGTCTCCAGGCTTTGTTAAGAGGTGGTTACATTGGAGGAATGGTTGGACACTTTGAAATTTTTCAATAGCGACCACTTATCAAGTTTGTAGGCTACACTGTGAGATCTCAGTTGAGCTTTCAACTTAACACAGTAAACACAAAAGGGACTGGTGGATGTAGATGGAGGGAAAGCAGTTGGATTGTCATCAATAGCCCATCATTTTTTATGGCTTTTACGGCTCATAGAGTGTCTCTGTTGGAGGTGGGATGCCAACATGGTTGAGGGTTTTTCCCAGGCTACATGTATTTATGTTTGGTGGAGAAGGGGTGCACAGCTACTCCATCGGTGGTGCTTGCAGCCTAGATGACAGCGTGATTGTGGATGTCATGCCGTTCCTCTCCTACATAAACAACTGGGCATTGGCTATAGGGAACACAACTATACTGCACCCAATGTTTTGGGGCAGTTTCCAACAAGACTTACTTCTAGGGATTTAGGGATTTGCTTGGTTGTTGACCGTGGGGAATCAGAGTGGTGTCTGCGGGTTTTACTCGAGTTTGGTAATAGTGTAATCAGGGATGTGATCATCTCAAGCCCCCAAAAGCAGAATATTTATCGATAGTAACTTTTTTTGGAGGGGAGGGGGTTGGCAACAAACAATTAAATCGAGGGTCATTAAATCTAAATAGTATAAACCAATAAACAGGCCTACGTGGTGCAAGGATGCGCGCCACTGGGGCTGCTCACCATGCTAGCCGAGAGCCAATCTCTGCGTTGCAACAGTTGGTAGGATGTAGGTAACCTAATGTAACCTAACTACACAGTGTGGCGTAATGCTTTTTTCAATGTGTTTAATAATAAAGCAGTCCCTTTCTTACTTAATCTTACAGACCATCTACCAGCGGTATCACTGTTACCTGATGTTTTAACTACTGCTAGGAGTATACCACGTATGTCTCTGCTTACAAAAATACTTATGAATGTAACAAAACCTTTACATTAATAAACTGTGACCCTGGTTGTATACAAGCCCCACCTGCGGCCCCACCTAATCTAACCAATATTGTAAGATCACCCTTGGACTATATAAAGTCTGACCCAAAACAGTGTCGCTAATATTGTCAACATTAGACCCTACGACTTTTTCTGAGCTTCATTCAAGTGATCCTAATTTGTTCAACAGTTTTCCTCATGGTGTAAAATATGGCACAAGGTGGCCTAATTTCTGACGGGCGACCGCCTGTCACCGTAAGTTTCCTAACATGATCCACTCCACCACCACTTGTCCTGCTGTCTCCCTGTCTCATTCCACTCCACGTGCCAAGGGAGGGGACCAGCCCATCGGTTTATTCAATGAATCGGAGGTAGGAGAGAGTGAGGGCTATGGTGGCTGGAAGGATAATGATACTATTACCTTGCTAACACTGCTATGTCCTCATCCACGCTACATCATGAAGTTATACAATAGATTTCGAATAAGGACACGTACGTGGCGTGCGCATACTAGATTTCCTTATCGTGATGTCTGGGTGTCATGCTATCACCTAGAAGTAAGGGCACCTATTCCGAGTGGTAACAAGGAGGCTCGCAATCATCTTGATGCTCCCATGTGGTGAATGGTGATGGATGCGGAGATACAGTCCTTGTAACTTGAAGGTATGAGCCCCTTATTGAGCAGCCACTTGGAGAAATAAAAGTAATGAACTCTGAGTGGGTTTACGCTAAAAAGTTCACTGAAGACAGGACACTTCAGAAGTATAAGGCCAGATTAGTTGCGTGCGGTTGCTCAGCAAGGCCTCAAATTGACTTTAGAGAAATTTCGTCTGTTGTTGTGAGAGGTGCCTCAATCTACCTACATACTGAGTGATAAAATTCGACAAACTTAGACGTGACTGACTAAAGCATGAATTTTTGTGTGTGGCTTAGTTAGTGTATGGGCAATAACAAAACGGGTTGCTCCAAGCAATGTGAACGTATATTCGGCTTAGGCAGGTCTTATATTCCAAAATATTTAAATAGTAGCAAACCTGTATACAGTCGTGCACTTCTCACGACCATTAATAAACCGATCAATATAATATGCTGACACTTACTACAGTTGTTCTGTACATCATTTATGACAAATAGCATTTTATGAGCAAATTTCGAAAATTCAACCGGAAGTGAATATGCAGCTCACTTCCGGTAAATAATCTTTATCACGTGACTCTTAAACCGTTTAACAGACAGGTCTAAAATTTACAGACATATTCTAGAGACCATTTACGTCAATTAATATTTAATGGCATTTTGTTGCAGCTCTACCGCAAGTGACAGTAAATATCAGTTCCGGTATGATTTCTTCACTTAATGCATAACTTTTAAACGTGCTAGTCGGCAGGTTCCAAATTATGCACATACCTTTCTTACATCTATGATATATGTGTTCTCTGAGAAAGAAGAACAACGACCAGAATTCAATATACATTCACTTCCGATAAATAATTTAGAAAATTGCGACATGGTATAAGTATAGGTTATTATTAGTGTTTGCAACAATGGTGAGGAGTTGGAATTGTACCGCCGTTAGATGCAACAATAACCATGAAGGCAAGGCCGAGGAGTGTTATAGTTGCATCCGAGGCAATACAAGCCCTACCCTAGGAGTCATTGTTGCAAACAGTGGTATTAATATTATAGTATTCTAACTTGATTGTTGGCGTGCTCTGACTGAGTGCAAAAAAGTAAAAAATAACACATCCTAGGACAATAAGTGCTCGCGCAGTTCAAAGGGTTCAAAGGGGGGGGGATTGAGGCTTAATGGCGCGTCGACAACTTGGTCATTAGCGCCAACCGCAGTCACAGTGCAGTGGTCCGGGTTGCCACTGCACCACACATTACAGAGATGTTATTCAAACCCCTAATCTAAATCTTGCCATACATCTGTACCTCCTGCAAAAATTGAAAAACACCGGACAGGAGGACAGACTTATCGCCCAACTGACGCGCAATGTCATGCAGAAGATGGAACCCACGACGAACACCATCAAGATGGCGACAATCAACAAGTAAGTGCCGGACCGTAAGTGGCCGTCGACACCAAGAACATTCAGGAGGGTCAACCCCCCGCAAAAGGAAACAGTGAGTAAGGGTTCAAAGGGTTTTGTAGCGAGCATTAACTGCCTCCGGTCATCTACCCGACGAAACTCCGTCTGCCCTATGCTGACGAAGTCCTATGTCTGCAGAACCCGAATTCCCAGGTGCATTTATTCTCCTCTTAAATCAATGAAAAAATATAATTTGTTGCACTAGCGAAGAATAAGTGGTTGCACATTTAGTCTTCCCTGAAAGCCAAGTGATTACGACATTTAGCATTTGTACCTCCAATTGGAACAATAAATTATGGTTACAATAATGCTTAAGAAAGTTTATTTTCCTTATAATCCAGGCTGTGATGAAGCAGAGGCACTGGAATTAATTAGGTGACTAATCCTCAAAACCCATAAATTAAGTATTGTGTGCAATAGGAGAAAATGAAAAAAAAAATAAGTCATTGCATTGCCTAAAGACTGCCAAAAATAAGACAACTTCATTAGAGGTGTGCAAGGTGTTTGTTAATAAGTATAAGGTGTTCTGTGCTCTTGGTGTTGCACCTTCAGTGATAACTGTAAGATGTCTTGGAACCCCCACAAAGTTTTTATGAAAATGATTCTTCCTGGCACAGGTCCTTCCACCAATGGTTCAACAATTGTGAATGGGAGAGCAAGAAAACAATGTCGAAGAGTCCATGTCCCAAGAGGCAAGAAACTTCCAAAAGCCCTATTTGCTTATTTCATGAAGCCTCCACTGCACGTCTCCAGTAGTTTAACATATTCAGTTCTAACAAGTCACTAAGAGAAACACATAAAAATGAGACTGAATTATTGGTCAAGTTATCAAATGGTGATTTGATTGTTATTGAAGTTAAATATCATATTTAGTGTTATGCAGCTTACAGGAACTTTCACCGATCCTATAACTGGAAGATGAAACCTGCACCAACACCCAAGCCAAAAAATTATTACAAGCTCGATGCTAAGTAGCACCGAAATCTGTAGAAAATGGACGCAACATTTTTTACATTGGGGGCTTGCAATAGCGGGGCTTCAGAAAAGAAACAAATAGCAGGGCTTTTGGAAGTTGCCAGCTTCTTGGGAGATGGGCTCTGCGAAGTCTCTCCTTCTGGCTATGTTCTCTTTGTCGTTAGTTTTCTTGCTGTCTCAATTTTGGAATTGTTGCTGTTGATGGGATTCAAAAACTTTGTGCAGTTCCAATGCCTCCATTCTGTTGTTATGGTGGGTGGCACACCAACAGCACAGAACTTCTTATTATTGTCCAGAAAACCCTTGTACACCACTAATGGAGTTTTCAGAATTATGACAGGCCTTGGCGGATGCAATGAATATGCTTTTATTTTTTGATATAATGCACACAATTCCTGGTATATTGCATTTTATTGCTTAGTCATCCAATTAATTTCAGTACCCCTGCTTCATCATAGCCTGAAATATAGGGAAAATTAACTTGCTTTAGAATTATTTTACTATGTCACTGAACAAGCCAGCAAAAGAAGGGCGCTATATCATAGATTGTTCAATGGAAAGGACATGTATCCGGTAGTTGTTACATTATTTGTCATAGACGTAAGGAAGGTATGTGCAAAATTAGGAATCTGCCGACAAACCCGTTTAGAAGTTATGTTCCTGGGCGCAAAAATTCTACCGGGATTGACATTTACTACTACTTCCGGTAGAGTTACAACAAAATGTCATTAGATGTTATTAGACGTAAATGGTCTGTAGAAAATGCCTTCAAAATTTGAGACCTATCGCTTAAACAGTTTAGAAGTTACACGATGAAAACTATTTACCGGTAATGAGCCGTTTATCCACTTTCGGTTGGATTTCGACATTTAGCTATGGAACATTATTTGCCGTAGATGATGTACAGAACTATTGTAGAAAGTTTCAGCATATTTTATTGATCGATTTATTAATGGACGTGAAAAGTGCTTCACTATATACCAGTTTGTTACTATTCACATATTTAAATATATGTTAGGCCTTCTCCAAGTTCAGATTGCATGGATTACCCTAATTTCATAACACCTATACTCTAACTAAGCCACAAATAAAATTAATGCTTTTGTCTGACGTGTCCTGGGCAGCTATTTGTTTTCCGCACGGCAGACATATGCAGTGCCCACCTTCCTGGCTGGGTCGACTATTTAATTTATTTACGCCCGCCAGCTGGGTTCTATCCGAGAATTGCAGGCAAAGAACTATATTCCTACATCCAAACAGCGAATTCTTCAAGAAAACTGCCTTTTGTAAGGAAAACACAATATCCCGTGTACTTCACGTCCTCCACAACAATGATAATCTTTTAGGAAGGGGTGCCCCCTGAAATCTGTCCAAAAAGCAACATGGCGGTTATTTTGTTCTGAAAATAGCCACCACACATAAAAAAAATTCCAAATCAAACTACTTTTTTTTTTTTAATAATAAATTTTTATTCATCAAGCATCCCGAAGATCATGATGATCTTGTATGATCATTGTATCTAAGTTTGGTGTCAACTACTAGGTTTTAAGATCTGCCGAATTAAAAAAAAATGCTCTAAAAAGGTGCCATAACTCCACACAACGAGGTATGCAATATGGCGGCCAAAATGGCAAAATGGCAAAATTCTAGTATTTTTCAAAAGTTTAAAATTGAGTAGAGGCAGATTTGAATTATTCCTTAAAACCGTGAGTTCGTTTGCAATGACTGTAATTTGTTTCGCATTAAGTTTGCAGAATAGTGACCGTATAAAGCCACGTTTCCTTGCACTACGATTGCGAAACACACATAAATATCCTACTCGTAGACTAACAGTAACTGTGTAGAGCCGACAAGCATGATATTCACATGTTTTTGCACTCCTAGTGCATGGAAACGTGGCTTCATACATCCATTTTCCAGCAAACATAATGTTGAACAAACTATAGTAACTAGCAAACACCAGGTGAAATCCATTGTGTTGTGTACTGTCTTTGTAATTAGGAGCTAAGCTGTGGCTGTTTCTCTATGCTTCAATTCGCCGTAAGTTTCATCCTTAAAGTGATGCGGTACAAGTTCTAATTAAGATAAATCGGTAAGATATCAGGTAACGAAGCATATTTTCCATCACGAATAATTAAAATGAATTATTGTAATTAGGAGCTAAACTACGTAAGTTGATCTAAGTTGTAATGATGTGCATTTTGTGTTTATTTACTACAAGTTACATTTTTAAACTGCTACAGTAGCTGATATAATTAAGATAAATAGATTTAAGTAGGCTTAGATGAAAGATGGAGAAGTATATTTGGAATAAGGTAATCAGAACGGCTTATCGTAATTCGGGGATAAGCTTCAACTGTTAATCTACACTGTAGTGGTGTGCTTTTTGCATTTGCTTACCACAAATTACATCTTTAAACTGCTGCAGTAGTCGTTCGAATTAAGATAAAAGGATGTAATTAGGCTTAGATGAGAGACGGAGATGTATATTTTTGGAATAAAGGCAATTAGAACGGTATATCGTAATTAGGGAATAAGCTACACCTGTTTATCTATGATATAATCACATGTTTTCTTCTTTAATTAATCGCATGTTACATCTTTAAATTAATGCGGGTGGCAGTTCTAAGTATGATAAATGGATGTAATTAGCATTACATCATTACATTAAGGATGGAGAAATGTATATTTCAACTTAGGTAATAAAAGTGGTTTATCATAATTCGGAGAAGGGCTACAAGTTTATCTGTGCTGTAGCTCCATACCTACTTCAACTGCCTCTAAGTTACATCATTAATGTGATGCAGTGGCAGTTCTAATTATGACTAATGGATGTATTTTAATTACGCTTGTTTGAAAAGATACATTTTCTTCTTTCATCTAAGCCTAATTACATCCATTTATCTTAATTAGAATGGCTACTACAGCAATTTAACAATATTACTTGTGGCAAATAGACTCAAAATGCTCATCACTACAATGTAGTTAAAATGCTGTGGTTTAGCTCGGAATTACAATAAACCCATATTGAAAAATATACATATCCACGTGAATTGATGAAAAATGCGGTTGTTCAGCGTAGAGACAGGCACAACTTAGTTTCTAATTACGAGCACACTACACTACGGAATAACCTGGTGTTTCCTAGTTACTAGTGATTGCAAACGAACTCACATTTTTTAGCCCTTATGTGAATCTGCCTATACCTTATAAGTAAATTTTAAAATTATGAAAAACACTTTATTTTTCCCACCATTTTGGCCGTCATGGATATCATGTTGTGCGGACTCCTGACACCTTTTTAGGAGATTTTTTTTGAATTTGCCAGACCTTAAAACCAATCATTTGACACAATACATTAGTAGACTTGTGAATTTTTTTATTTTGTAGCACCCACATTAAAAACAAAATGGCTGCCATGTTGGTTTTTGGACAGGTTTCAGGTGGCATGCATTCCTAAAAGTTTCTCATGGGTGGGGACATGAAGTACACGGAAGAACCTCACAGAGTGCAGTTTTCTTGAAAAATGTGCTGCTTACACGCAGGACTACTTTGTTTGCAGCCATCAAGGACCTGATGATTAAGAAGCACCTCCTGTTGTTTAATTTGTTAAATGAAATGTAACACAACTTTACGATGAAAGAATTAAACAATTTCCAAGTTTTGAACTTGAATGTATTTAGAAATTATGAAACACACTCGAATCTTGCTACAGTTGGCCTTCATTTCTGTTACCTCGTCATGTGGAGTTCTGGCTCCTGCTTAGAGCATTTTTTTTAATTCGGCAGATCCTAAAACCTAGCAGCTGATACCAAACTTACATACATTAGTATAATTTTGAATTTTTTTCTTGTATGGTGGCTACTTTAAAAAACAAAGTGGCTGCCATGATGGTTTTTGGACAGGTTTCAGGGGGCACCCCTTCCTAAAAGATTATCATTGGTGTGAACATGAAGAACACCTGCGAGATGGTGTTATCCTCACAAAGTGCCGTTTTTTTAGATTTTCCCTTGACTGAAGGTGTCTGTAGACGCAACAAGGCCATCGACGGCTTCAAACACTCTGGTCGTAGATGGTACTTGAAGATGAAGGAGGTGGTGATCGGACGTGGTCTACAACAGAGCCATTGCGACCCACGTGTGTTTTATAAGGTTTTTTTAAACAAAAACACATTGTGGAAAACATGTCCTTTTGCGCACCTGACCATCTTGTAAGGAATGCCAAACATTGATAGCCCCCCTCCCCAGAGTAAAGTAAGCGAGACAGGAAAAAATTAATGTACAGATAGGTAGCCCATTTTATTGTGGGTTTACACTCACAAGCTCAATATTCAGTGGTCACTCCATTGGCACCACGAACAGATTGAAGACAGTAGGCTAGGAAGATAAAAGTGATTCAATAAGCTTCGTGTTGGCTACAGCCACGCGGTTATCTGGTAATAGCTCCATAACCAGCAGTGTGGGCATCATGAAACTTGGTATCAGGGTAGGCCTCGTCCGCACGCACATTTTAAATACAATCGCAAGTTCATGCACACCCTGTCAGCAGAGCTATTAAAAAACCTTTGACGACCCCCCTTGAAGATGCTGTACTGCAGCACACGCCACATCTGGGCTGAACTCCCGAAGCACAGCTTCGATGTGCTCCTCCATCTTAGTACTTCTACATCGTGTTGCTAGAGATTCAGAAAGCATCCTTTTTCAACATTGTCCTCCAAAATTGATACAATAGTTTCACACACATTCAGAAAATGGACTCCAACACAGAACTTTTTGAGTTATTTCCTACCCTGCTGTCTTCAATCTGTCCACGATGCCAATAAAGTAAAAACTTAATATTGAGATCGTGAGTGTAAACCCACAATAAATGGGCTACCTACTGGTATATTCATTTTTTCCCCTATCATGCTTAGTTTACTCTAGGGAGGAGGGACTATCATTGTTTGGCACCCTGTAGATGCCATTTCGGCAGACATAGGGAAGCACCTGACTATAGTCGAAACAATGAACACCCTGTATCTGGGTCTGCTGTTGGCGAGAACACTAAATGGTTCCATGTCTCGCAGCCTTCATATATTTGTAAAATATTAACAACATTTAATATGGTTATAATTCCATCAGTAGCCCTACACCTTCACTCGTTGCAGAAATTAGAAGTGTTTGAGGATTCACCCCCTGCTGATCTTTGAGAATTCCATTAGTGGATTGGGTTCTTACCATTTCTCGTGACGAATATCAGGCCGCATATAAGCCTTGCAGTGTTGAATCTCTCCCATTGCAATGTGTCAGGGAGTCCGACCGGATGCTCCGATGTCAAATGGAGCATCTCCAAGGACTCTCGAGGGTTTAACATACATGATTTTAAATGAACTGGATGTTTAATCATCTGGCGTACAACCAAACGGAAAACGGTGGCACTGAGTAATGCGGAATCAGCAGTGATGGCTCTCACAAAGTGTGGAGAAGATCTGGAATGGGTCCAAGGTATGTTATTTGAAATCGGGTGTGATGACGCATCGACGGACCCTTCGACGATCTATTCCGACAGAGAGCAGCCATCGATCTGAGTAACTGCCTCTCAGCATCCACCAGGTCTAAGCACTATACAAGGAAGGTCAAGATTTGAGCTTATGGCTGATCTCTTTACTCGTCCAGCACCAAAAGCGATCTCACGGGGAATTCAACTTCCAAGTAACTGAACGTTATAAATCTTTGCTAGAATGACTATCTATGTAAGGACTAAGGTATGATTTCGTTATAGTATTTTTTGTTTAGCTCTTTCTCTTTGGGGCCAAGTGAGGAGACATAACAATTACTTATGTTGTTTCATTTTCTTCTTTTTGATGCTGATATTACTAAAATGAAACAAGTACTTTATTATTTTATTAAATAATATAGACTCTTTGCTGAATTAACTTATTAATTCTTTTGAAACGTTTGGAAATGCATAAGTTCCTAGACACTACATCTCTTCTCTCCCTTCTCAAGGGAGGGGTCTGTGGAAAGTGATACTTACCCTTATCACTGCACCAATTTAATTCCTCCCTTTTACTTTCCCCAAGACTTACTCAGTAAACCGATCGCCATTCCGGGGGGGGGGGGGGAGCAGTCAGCCATTCTTACGTCATTGAAATTTACTAGCAGTCTTGTAACAACTCTTTTACCAAAAAATATTTGTAAAGTGCCTAATGCCCTTTAGCAACGTTACACTTTAAAAAGGGGCCAGGCCGAAACGTAGTTTTATCCAATATTGTTTTGTTACGGTAATACTGCCTTTACAAGACCACTGTGTAATTTTTTTCTCTTGGGGAGCCTTTCATCACCCATCGTCTTATACCATTGTACGATATAATTGTAGCCCTCTTTTTATATTGTTGCGCTTGGTCTTCCTCTAACATTCCTTTGTTCGCGTCACCCTTCTCCCCTCACTCGTATTGTTACGTTTTCTTCTACTAGAAAGAATTAAAGAGTAAGGAATAAGTGTCTTTCACCTACTACCAAGGAAATGACAGCCATTATCCTGGAGTTGTGTCTGATCTACTTTTGCTGACTGATCAGTGAGCCATGGAACAAAGATTACCGATGCAGTTACCTAGAGCGGGTATATCAATGACGTGACCCATTGCTCCAGCATGTCTGGCACTCGGCATATTTCCACAAATGAAAACGTGGAGAAACGTAAATGGAACAGAGAAGGGAAGGTCGACTGGAAGCAATACCATCCTGTGCGTATGCTAATAAATGGATAAAGGTTCCAAATATCATCGTCTGTGACTTTTTTACAGTTAGCCTCAGTTTCATACCTAAGAGATACTGAAGCACTAACGATTCAACAGGTTCTCAACCCTACAGCAAAAACCCTCTGAACCTAAACTAGATAGTTATGTGGCCAGTGGACCTACAGCACTCTGCCCCAGGGAAATAATTTAATCTTAATTTACATGGTGCTGAACAATGTCATCCGAAAAATTAATAGTACTTTCATGAAGTTTAATGTTGAGGAAGTGCCGTTATCTTTTACAATTGGGTAGCTGAACAGTTGGAGTGACTGATGGATTATAAATGACTTGCTGCATCATAAAACCTTTACGAATTAGTCCGACAAGATAAGTTTGCTTTAGGCTACAATCTGAAAGAATGAAACGAAAAGAATACAATCCATTCTTCAACCCTGTGCTTCACAATGTTTTTTTCAAAAAGCAAAGAGAACGAACAGTGAAAAACGCATTAGTATAATAGGCAGTAAACGAGTTAAAAACGAATAAAAAGAGAGGCATAGATAAGTACTAAGGCCTAACCAAAAATAGTGTGTTTCACGGAAAATTGCTGAAAAAGTAGGGTCGGTAGGTCGAAAAAAAGTTTTTTTTTACAATTTTTTAAAACATTATAAAATTGTGGGGTCTAGAGCAAATATCGACCACCACCATCACCGTGAGATATGAACTTTCGCACCACGTGCATTTGCTTTCATATTACATTTTTTTTTTATCAAGGTCATGTAAGGTACCATCATTACATCAGAGCCTTTGCAATCCTTGCATCTGTTGGAATTTTCGAATATTCGTTTTCATGTTTAGTGTTTGTGACCGTTCACTCTTCCTCCTCCCCCTCCCGCCCCCCAAATTTTTTTTTTTTTATTAAATACCAAAGATTAACTTCCGTCTACTAAACAACGTGTACAATCAAAAAGAGAAGAAAGTGCCAATATGTTTAGATTTCAATATCCCTCCCTTTCCTCCACTCTACAATCCAACAGGCATGGGCCAATCCCACTACATTGTAGCTGGGAAGGAATTGGTGAGAAATACTAACTAAAAACACGTAAAGTACACAGAATTTTTTTGAGGTGAATGTTCGAATGGGGTATATAATATTCGAATATGGTCTTTCCGAATGAATATTCCAACATTCGTCCCACCTCTAGTTTTAAATTTTTTTAAGTAACTGAAAAAAAAAGTATTTCTCGCCACACTGCAAACACAACTTTCTCCGAGTACGCTACCATGGTGTTGCTTATTACGTTGACGCCACGCGGCGTAGGAGGCATCCAATACACAGATTGAGAGGAAAGCATCTGCATACACGACAGACAGAGCGAGAGAAAGAGCGGTAGAAGAGAAACGGCCAGATCTCGGCCACTAAACGTTGTGTGAAGTTAAGTACGGCAAGACATAACGTGGTGAAAGGACATTTTACTCCAAAAGAATTTCTTGTTGTACACACAAATTCGACAACTGCAGGCAAACAACAAATGTTGTTAAAAGCTTTCACTTCGTAATCGTATTATGGTGTGTTGTTAGAAAGGGCATTGATTAGTCTGCAGAGAAGGCACTTTTATCTACGACGTACGTCGCGCCTTTTCTGCCACTAAGTGAGTTATCATTCACTAATTCGCGTACGTTAGGAGGCATAGTATGAAGTCGACTACACACCATATATTTGTTTCGTGCCTAGCTCGGCTATGTATATTAGTGAAACCTGAATGCTGACTACTCTTGTTGGGATTTTTCAGGACAAGTTAGCGCCGCGTGTCGTGAACGCGTCATTTTTTAGCAAAAAACTGTTAGGGTCGGACGGAAAAGTTAGGGTCGGTCGGATTCCACGGAGTATACCATTTTTTTTGTAAAGCCTAAGAAGGAAACACGACAACAATACACAAAATAAAAACAAACACAATATAAAAATACTGACTGGCTGCTAACAACATGAAATAGAACAATCAAACAAGTGCACCCTGTGAGATGGAAGCGCAGAAGAGAATTAGCAGCATGATGGCAATCGAACGTTGAAAAAAATTAAAGTGACGTGTGAAGGCATTAAAGGACAACATCAAAACAAGAGACTTAGAGAAATGAAAGAAATAATTGTAGACAACAGCTTTATAAAAAAAACTATAATCTAATTTTTAATGGCTAAGGTGAAAGACAAAACACCTGGATAGCACTTATCATCAAAACAAACCAAACAGGAGACAGTGGAAGACCATTGAAAGCAATGCGTGAAAGGCAAGCATAGCGGAGTGACACTCAATGTAACGTTGCCATAATAAACCGGGGCCATTACATGAAGGGCAACCCTCCCTTAGGAAAATGGCATACCAATGATGTAACGGGTCAGGATAGGGTACAGCACCACGCACCAGACGCAAGTGGATATTAACATTGCTAGTTAAGTCCTGTAAGCTACCAAATGAGAAAAACCTTATTATTTCCTGTCACACTGCTGGAGCAAGAGAAAGGATGTCAAGAAGTGTGTGACTTACCCTAGCAACAGAAAGATCAATGCTGCCTTTCACAATGACGAAGGCCAGCGACGAATGAACGTGACAGTTACAGAACAAGGTTAGTCATCATCGAACATACAGTAGAGTAAATATTGGGAAAATTTGATGCATGAATAAAAAAAAATATTCCAGATTACTGGTTTCGAACCACAATGCAGAACGAAAAACTGTCAATATCATGACCAAATTAAGTTAAAGATTTCGGTAGTTAGGACATCACTTTTTAAACTAACCTTCGCAATCGATAAAAATAAATATAGCTACAGATTTACATCTTTAGTATGTAAGATGCACGGGTTAATTTTTTTAAGGGAAAAAACTGTGGGGTCAGTCATAATCGGAGAAAAGATAAGGGAAGGCAAGTTACCGGAAACACGCGATTTTTTGTGGCCTTAATGAAAATTAGTCATAAAAAGTAAATTTGTAGTTAATGGAGAGATACAACAACGGGGGAGGTGGAGTGGCATGGCACAAGACATATTTTTCCTGGGGGGGGGGGGGGGCGAGAATTTACATCCCCTGACTGAAGACTTATCATCAATTTTAATTAGTTGCTTGACATAATGCGTGTATGCTTCACAAAACCAATTTTGCAGAAAATAGCAAATAAGATTTTTTCAAGAGGGTTTGCTTCCTTGTCTCGTTTTGTTGCAGGAATGCTCAAAATGCCCTTCTCCGTTATTTGCACCACTATCAGGGGATACCTTTGCTTCATGAATAAAAATGGAGAGTCTCCTACGCAAAACAAGTGAAAAATTACTTAAATTGCCTCAGTAAAAAAGCCAGTCCTAAAAGCAACAAAATTTCAATTACGGCAATATGTCCTAATGCGAACTGTGGCCAACAATTATTAATTTATAACTTAAAGTATTACTTTGAAGTCGATAAGATGGAACCAAACTATTTTGATGTTCACTGAATTTTTATGCTCATCAAAATAAAATTCTCCACCATATTCTCAAAATTTGCAACATCTTATGCAGTATATCACACACGAGTATTATCATATTGGTGCTATAAATCTTGCCAAAAACGCACTGATTTATCACTTTTAATCCTACTTACTACCTAGGTTACCAGTATTGTAGAATAAAGTTCGTCCTATCTTACGCAGAGTGTCAGAAATTCGCAGCAACACTATCACGGTGGCTGCTATACTAGAAGCCGCCCCTGCTAGTGTTAAAACAATTCTTCCTGGGATTGAACAGCAAAGGTTCACGCGATCGGTATTTGAACTAATCAGATTAGTTAACACAATAGTAGGCAGGAGATGCACTCGCTTATTGCTGGTATTTGCCCTGCAGTTATTACGGGTTATCAGTGAACATGCAGGCTTAATTTAAGCCCTATGAAGTCGATTTCAATGACTATTAGTAAACAGTAGATTGTTCATTTGAGTCTTTTAATTATTGCTATTAGTTTCATCAAATAAAAAGCGATATTTGCATTTGTAAAAAGTAAAAAAAATAATTACAAACTGTTTTTAAAGCCAATTTTTTGCCGAGCAAGCAAACCATGTCAGGTCGGTATGTTCATCTAGAGTAGCAAATCCTGACTATTTTCATCCAGAAGTAGCAAATCCTGACTTGGTCAGATACGGAAAATCAAGATATTGCTGTTACTATATCTGGCCAGATCTGGAAATTCATTCAATTCTTGGATCTCTTGACCTAACCAGTCAGGAACATCCAGATCAGACAATTGCTGTATCTGCTCAGAGTTTAAAAGTCTTCTAGATCTGGGAAATCCTGATATGGACAGGGCTGGTCAGATCTGGATGTTCCTGACTGGCTAGGTCAAGAGATCCAATAGATAGCATTTACCAAATCTGGCCAGATCTGGATCCAGAATTGGACTTTCTTAGGGAACTGCTAACACTGAACATGGTATCTATTTTATTGTGAAGAAA
This sequence comes from Lithobius niger, assembly GCA_023313725.1. Classification (NCBI taxonomy): domain Eukaryota; kingdom Metazoa; phylum Arthropoda; class Chilopoda; order Lithobiomorpha; family Lithobiidae; genus Lithobius; species Lithobius niger. The sequence continues at coordinate 147,527 of JAHWFP010199878.1, forward strand.
AAAACCACGCACGGCTGCACTAAGATCTTTCTAATTTCAGGTAGCTTTTGTTCCTGTTGAAGATTTGCCTCTCGTAAGGTTCATATCTAAGAGGAATTCTTTAGTTTCGTCCGTGACTGTCTTTGTGGCAAGTGCGTCCCTTGAAATCACAGAGGTAAAGCAGATATGTATAAGTCACCAAAGTTACTGCACAAGCTGGCAAACGTCACCTAATTCGTTGGATCATACAATAGGATCGAAAATGTCAGCTAACCAATGATTTGGAACATTACGAGATTGTAGTGAAAAGTTTGCAAAACCGGCTCCAAACACAAGTCTTCTGAAAACATAGGGCAAAAAATTGCTGTTTCCTCTTAATGCATTAAAACCATTGAAGGCAAGCAGGGCATCAGGCTAAATGAGAGGTGGTAATAACTGTTTTGACATCAGTAGAAGTAATTGGGCGCATGACACGAACAATTTGAAGAATGTATGTTTTTGACCTTTAATAATGTAAATAAACTGCTTATAAAGCTGCATTTTCCCACAATAAACACGACGGAAAGCTAACTGTGCTGGAAAAATGGTTAACAAATATAGATGCACACTTTTGAACTTATGTGACAGGCAGTTTGACATTTAAGTCCAAAAGGCAACGTAAATGGGTTTCCATGTGTATTTATTATTTCTCACAATACAGTTACATTTACATATAGTCCACAAAGTGAAGACTACAGAAATAAATAATTTTGCTCTACAAAAGTTACGGAAATGTCATTTCACCTGAAATAAGTCTGCGAGATTCGATGCAAACTTTAACAGAGGTGCGCCAGCTGCCAATATACATACGGTGTATGTGCTGCAACCTGCAAGAATTTTTTTTAAAACGAAGCCATGAATAATACTTAATGCACGGCGGTGACGTCACGCCAACACATCCCAATGCTAAAAGTGTAGCCGTTATATACGGTTAATCTGAAAACCCACACACGTGACCATGGGTTAATTTTGATAACCCACACTTTTTCGATAACCACACTTTTTTGATAATCTAACACTTTTTCCTCGCTCCACACAACAACTGCTCTAGTATGTGACATACTTTGCAAAACTACCGTACACAACACAAATTCAACCAACATAAATAAGCACATTTGCAACCTGCAACATTTATTGTACTATCACGAAAAAAAAAAACTTAGCGTAGGCTACTATGCTAGGACCCACCCGTGCAGGAATGGCCCAATCTGCCAACCTTTCACTCCTACAGTACTAAAACTAGGCTTCCGACACTTGTAAAAACACCTAAATACACCTAAAAACTATACGATGCTCAAGCGAACAGCACATTTATAACCTGGCGACATTTTACGCACTGACACGAAAAAAAGAAACCTCGCGTACGACGCTAGCCCCCTCCCCACCCCCAAAACGAATGAAAAGTCCAAGCCAAACCCCCGACAACCTTTCGTTCCGACGGTTCGAAAACTAGCCTACTGACACCTTCTAAACACACTTAAAAACCTACGAGACTCCAGCGAATAGCGCATTTTATACGCTATATCTTATTTAAACTAATAAAGTAGAAAAAAATACGGTTTTACCTTAAACACAAATGTCGGTGACTGGGATTGGATATAGGGACGTCCTCGCGTACGTGAGACTTTGGCAAACAGGAAGTTTAAACCGGAAGTTTGAGTTCAGGAATTTACGTCATAATTTACAAATAAAATTTTCAAATAAATTTTTTTTGAATCTCAAATAACTAAATATGTTGGCTCGACGTCACACCTTAGCATTAAAAGACGTATCCGTGAATTAGACCGGGTTATCCCGAAATAATTGCTCGTCTGCTCGAAACGGAACAGTCCGAAGATCTAGGGGTAGCAAAATCGAACTCGCGCTGGCACGCTCGTGCGATTTCGCAACCCCTCGATCTTTGGACTGTTCCGTTTCTCGCTGACGAGCAATTATTTTGGGATAACCTGGTCTACTTCACGGATATCTATTACATAGCCCCTCTCTATTAAAACAATAAGTTAAGCTATTTACGTAAAATAATTCTGCATACAGATCACCAAATGCCATTACAGAAAAACACTATTACTGCTAATGTGATGACATCCGTCAAATTATTATTGCTGCCACTGTTGAACATCTACTGTCATAAAACTGCGTAAATCAGGATTAGAAGTTATATAAATTTTCGAACAACAAAATGGCATAGCAGAGCAGTAATACAATGGTTCATAAACCAAGAATAAAATACTTACCCAACTTTAAAAGGGTTGACATGTCTCACTATTTTGTAATTCTTTTAAGTTGCATCATTTGGAGTATAAGTGATGAATACGAGAGGATGACTCATTAGACAATCATGATCTCATGTTCATCATTTAAACTCATGATGGTTTGAAGTGACTCAAATAAACTTATTCCATTTTTATTACAATGTATTAATAAAACAAATTCTTCCTTAAGGTTGTTAACCGAAACGTTCGACAGAACCCATGTGACTCTGGAACTGTTCCCGCATCATGCCTGGCTAAATGCATCGAATTTAAAATTTCCAGCCAGCTTCCGGATATCTTAACCTGTAGGTAAGTAAAAACGTAATGTAGATAGCTAGTGTAATTTTGTGAAGAAATGCTCACCGAACAGAAGTAGGTAAATTTGGTGTTGTTAAAATAACAGCCTTAGTTTAAGCTCACACCTGGTGGCATAAAATTGACGAAGATAGTAAATTACTCGTGAACAGGTGTAACAAGTTATTGCCATTGTAACAGGGATAAAACTATGCGTGGTCCTTAGTTCGTGTTAAAGATGGCTGTTCCAACGTGAGATTGACCGCATGCTGATTTTGCTGGCCAAATTATTATAGTTCAGTGTATCGAGTATTGTTTACTGTTATTCTAAATCACCAACAATAAGCTATGACTTTGACTACTGATACTAAAACACTTGAAATGTTTCTAGAACTATTCATGGATGAAGGGCTAATACGTTGTATAGTAACTAATAATGGTCCGCAATACATTTCCACAGAATTCAATGCAAACGTTGAACGCGACAGTGTTATAGAATTTTTGCTGTGCATAACATCTAGAGATTATTCGTGCTGCCAGAGCATATGGTATGAACTTTCAAACGTTAACTTGAGGCTGTTTCTCGCTGGGTCAATCCAGCTGTGAAACTGCTAAACTTTCTACTAGATTAGCATTCCATACCATAGGCTGCAACTCAACAAATACCTTCTAAATAATTACTATGGAAGAGAGCTAAAAATGTGCACTGATTAACTTAGACCTGATTTATGGTAAGCAGAAAAAATATCCCTGGAAAAATATTCCTGGAGAAAACAAAACATGAATTTGGGGCAATATTAACGCCCGTACCACAGCTGTGTTTTAGGAGTATTTAAGCAAAGACTTAAGTCGGAGTTGCTTCTTAAGTAGTAGTTTTGGTACCACTATCTGTTACTTAAGCAATGAATTAATTTCCTTTGCTTAGGCAATGACTTAAGTTATCGTCTCCTACCACTGCTGTCTCAAAACTCCTACCTGGAAGCTAAGTAATGCCTGGATCTGAGTAAATGGTCAAGTCCTTTCATGAGTAGACTTGAGTAACCGTTTTTGCCGAAGGAGGCAGTAAACTTTGCGTATAGAAAAGATATATGGCTGAAACTTCGTTGCTGCACTTGTGACACTTACCCCAGCATGCATGCTGATTTTTGCAGTGATCGAAGCACTTTTAATTTTTCCTGTTTTGTCGACTGTGCAAGGAGAAGCCAACTTCGGGGCAGAGATCCAAGTACCGTTATTTCCTATAGCGCTGACCTAAGGGGTCACTCTGGTTGGGGGTTACACTAGAACGCCCCAGGCAAACGAGATGCATCTACCTACCAAGTTTCAAGTCGGTTATACTAGTAGTCGTGCTCTAACGCACAAAATATTATTTTCGTTTGCCCATCACAACGTTATTTGCCAATAACACTTGAGAGTCTGGTGTCTGAACTTTTCGTCCAGAAATGCCGGAAAAGCCGTTTATTTTCACTAATTTCTTTTTTGAAAACGTCAAAAGACTACAGTTCTGATTGCGCATATACAAACGAGTTATTTTCCGGCAGTTCTGGCTGAGGAAGATTCAGAATGGAACACGAAACCGGGTTAGGCTATAGAATGCTCTCGGAGATGAGAAGTGTAGATACTGAGTTTGAAGTTCTCAACTATTCCCCACAACATCTTCCTTTCCTTTCCAATCTTCTCTTATTATTTCTCTTCTCTTATTATCAGTTCCGTGGGGGTGGTTCTTGGGCAAAATGACAGGGAATCCGAAACCCCCACCAGTCATTGTCGTGTGCAGGTGTGCGAAATCAGAACTGTAGTCTGTTGACTTTAAAAAAAAGAAATTAGTGAAAATAAAAAGCTCCTGCCGGCAGTTCGGGACGGACACCAGTTTCGTAAGTCGGTGTTACTGGCAACGTTGCGTGAGCAAACAAAAATAGTACTTTGAGCGTTAGAGCATGACCACTAGTATAATCGACTTGAAACTTGGTGGTAAACAACAATCTCATGGTGTCTGTTTTTATTTTTGATTGGAGAATTATTTCCTATTATATTTCGTTTGTGGGGATGCATTTTTTGAGATCAGACCCTATCAGAGATCAGACCACATCAGAGTTCATGACAGCCAATGAAAATGCTGAAATAAACTAACCAATGAGGAAACAGCCAATAAAAACGGCTCAAATTAAATAAAGGGGGTAGCAATGGAAGGGGGCAGGCGGTTGACAATGCGAACGGATGTGCCCTGTAACAATCAGTAACAAACAAAATATTGCTTCAATATGCTGACTATTACTGTAACAGCCGAGCTGAAAGTTGGTTGAGTAACAATCACCTTCGGGTTAATGTCACGCTTGGTATCAAAACGGAAAAACGGGAAATTCAGCCACACTGACACTAAGAGTGGCGTCCTCCATTGAAACCGCTATTTACTACCCTAACAAAACAAAACACCATTGATACAAAGGGAGAGGGAGAGGGATGGAGAGCATTCAGACCACACAATGGGGGGGGGGGGACGGGGGGCGCGGTCGGTTCGTTTTCATTTCATGATGCCTAGTAAAATATTTTCACTCACCCATGCGGGAACCAGCTAGACCAGCATGGGGATATCGGTATAGTTTATTATTATTATTATTATGCTAACGATTGTTATGATTTTCTTATTCTATGATGAATTGATAATTTTGCATTTTATCTGGGTGTAGCGGGTGACCGGGAAAAACTAAGGAAAGTCGGAAACAAGCCAACAGCGAAAAACATACACTAGAAATAACGTAGCTCAGTAAGCCACCTTTATGCACTTACGTTTCGTCGGCGCGGCATGACCCGGATTCGAACCGGCTACCCAGTTCGCCCCCAGATCACTTGCATAGCGCCTTAATCGCGATGGCCACACTCTCCACTGGCATAAAGATAACTCACTGAACCCGTTATTAAGGTCACAACCG
>JAHWFP010199878.1:153030-226248 GCA_023313725.1 Lithobius niger
CTCAACTGGCATAAAGATAACTCACTGAACCCGTTAACAACGCGTGTGGTTGCATTTTGTTGGGGCGTGCTGGCAGCTGAACTACGGAGGCTCACAGCCACCGTTTCCAGGTGTGGTTACACGATAAACCACAAGCACTACTTAGGAGTGTTACTTGACCAAGTAATGCTCAAGTTTGATAGCAGTGGTACGACCATCGCTCAAGTCATTACTTACAGTTGAAATACTACTTTCCCAAGTAACTGCTTGAGCACTACTTATGTGGGAAGCTGTGGTACGGGCGTAAAACACCTTCTTTATGAGTATAATTATAGTCTTAATTTATACCATTTTCATGTTATAAAAAAAAAACGTTTTGGTGCTGGACCACCGTTTTTACTTCATACAAAAAAATAAGGAAAGTGGTAAGGAATGAAACCGATTTACCTAATAACTACTTCGATAGTATTAGTGGCATATGTAGTATTAGTATTCTGTAGTATTATTGGCATACGGGCTATTAGTGGCATATGCTGGAAAATATTTGGGGAGCAACCCAGCCTGCCACTTCCCCTCCTCCTTATCTTTTCCAATGAACACGAACGTTTGTTTAAAAAAATAAAACAAATTAATGTTAGCCTTACCGCCAAGAAAATTTAAGTTGAAGGGAAATAAACGACCACGGCGGAGAAGGGGGAGGGAGGGAATCATGGCTTACCGCAACCCCCCCCCCCCCCTCATACTGGAGGCGTAAGTTTCTTGGGGACCTTAGGGACGTGTTAGTCCTCAAAATCAAAAAAGTTTAAAAATACTGATAGATCAGAATTTCCAGAATTTCCAGCCTTGTACACGACATCGGTGTCAGTGAGCTAGTCAATTAATTAATACTCAACAACTTCCCCGGCAACCCTTAGTGGCACTATCACCGATTGAAAGTAGGCAAAATCTGGCAAATTTAGCGCTGTCTAGTACGATCTACGACTATCTAGCACTTGCTTGCACCAAGCAAAGGAATGCACTACGGCATTTCTTTCAATGAAACAGACAAGCCAGGACCTCCTTATAATGAAAGAGAATTTGGTACAACCTCGTACACCTGGGAGCAAGCTGTATAGATTAACAATATCACTGCCGCTAGAAGGCACTATGGTATTTTCGTTCCCTTTTCAATCGGTGATAGTGCCATTTTAATGTCGACCATTCCACAGTAGTACTGTAGTAGGGTAGTCCGTAAAAAGCCTGTCAGTGAAACGCATGCTGTGGTAGGGTTTCTGTAAAACGTGATGTGGGAGAGGAGTCCGCATAATTAAATCGTAACGACCAATAAAAAACAATATGGCTGCAGGGGATATTTTTTCCGGGATATTTTTTCTAGGGGATATTGTTACGGGAATATTTAAACTGGGATATTTTTACCAGGGATATTTTTTCCGGGGATATTTTTCCTAGATTCGATTTACGGGCTATTATCAGAAAAAGGCAAAGGAAACTTTTTAAAGAACAGCATTCCAGGAGGATTAGTTTTTTCACTAAGTGAATTCCGCTAGGAAAAGAATTTTCACCCTCCTATTTAAAAATGTGGTGCAAGGCATCAGTTCTACTCAGGGAAACGAGTACGATGAGACTGATGGTATCAAGACACACGCTAGTGTGTCGCCCGCTAAGATAAACGATAACATCTAGATAAAATATATATGTATATGAGCATAGCGACCACTAGACACGTTGTGTCTTTACAGCTACGGTAGTTTGACTGTTTTCAAGACATCTGAGCATAACTTAACAATGCGACAGAAAAGGCTGAAACTTGTTTATTCGGGAGACTTTGGACGGCTGACAACATAAAAGTCACTCTTAGTGACACAGCTTAACGTTTTCTTGTTGAAAAAACGACGTGAATAACTTTGATATTTGCCTAATTGGTCAAGTGGTTCAGGGGTTAGGGAGCTCCAAACTACCAAATTGATTGTTTTACATATTATTAAACATAGTTGTTATGCAACAATGCCAAACTGAACATTAAATAAATCCTTGCGTTTGCAAGGAGATACCGGTACTGCAGTACTAATTAGAAATACTAATTATTTGAAAAAAGGTGACAGCTATTCTCAAAATCTAACGAAAGCCAACAAACAAACCAAAGAAAAAGCAGAAGAAAAAAAATGGATTTCATCAATTTGGACCAAAAAGAACTGATATCTACCCCAAAATAAAACTTGTTAAGGATTCCCACCAAGCTTTTTGCCGTGTGAAGTCGTGATATCAAACGCCAAATTCTTTCGCCAAGCTAATCCCACTGACTAAGACTTCAAGTGTTAAATGAAATAAATGAAAATTGCGCCGTAAGCAATTTTCATATATTTCGTTTAACCTACAAACTATTACACGGTGGGATTCGGTTGGTGGGAAAATCTTGGTAAAAGTGTATAAAGGGTTTATCAAAAGCTAAATTAACAATGTTATTTTACATATTAGCAATGTTAAGATTTAGGTTTAGCTGAAACCATTCAAGTGTAGAAAACCGTTTAAATCTGTTAATTGCATTTTAGTGTTGTACTTTAATAATATCCAGGCAAGCATGAGAGTTTACTTAAAAACTTAAAAGTTTTAAAATTGAATGTGTTTTACGATTTTTGCATGATTAAATAAGTTAACTGATTTAACTTTATTTTTACCTCAAATTAAATCCGGTTTTGATTTATTTCGTTTTTCACTAAATGATTGAAAGCAAGGATGAAATTATATTTTTAAAGCCTTTAAGTGCACAAACAAATTTTTAAAGGCTTTAAAAAATATATGTATTTCACCCAGGTGCTTCTTGTTTGCAAGGATGAAATTAACCTTATAGATGTTTTAAATATTGTAGACAAAAGCAACTTAGATTCTATTTCTTCCGAAAGTCGATCTAATTTTATATTCAGGCTTTACCAAGTCACTCTAGTATTTCAAATTTATTACTTAAAACATAAAATATGGGCACTAAAGTTTTGAGAAGTTCGAGAAATTCGATTCGGGTTTAGAGTCTTGGTCTCTTTACTTCAAACGAGCAGCCGAACATTTTGATGCTATGGTATCCCAGCCAATAAACAGTTTAAAATCTTGCTTGTTAGTTTATGTTGAACAACACATTGTTATCATAAATAGCGTGTGTTTGCTTGACGCACCTTGCCAGTCAGTCATTAACTGAAAAAAAAACGCAGTGTTACAGGACAATCTGGACCCAATACCTAGTTTTATAGCGGAACGTATTGCTTTTCAAAAACGTCTTGTATTGGAGAATTGAAGTGTTTAACACCGCCTTGCAAGCTCGGAACTTTTTTAAAAGATGCTTTACGGGACAGATTTTGTGCAGGTATCTAGAAACTCGAAGGAGTTGATGAGTATGAAGCCTGACGATTTTACTTTTGATAACGCCTGCGAAGTAACGCTCTCTCATGAATGGGGCAAAATAATTTAGCCGTTTTTATGGCTGGAACCACCTGTTATCAAGTTAAAACTAGTAACGCTTTTAAACCGAAGAGAGACACTAACCGCCATTGTTGTGACTGGTCGGAAACTTGCGTCTTGGCTGCAGATTTAACGACTATATCTGTCAAATCTGAGGATTGGTGGAACACCTAAAGAATGTGTACAAGTCGGGAATGCTAACAATAGAATCTATAACCACACTCGGTTAAATTCAAAAAAGGGCTAAGTCAGGGTCATGTAAGAAATCTTATAAATTTTGTAAGAAGGCACATAATGTCGTAGAGGAGCCCGAGAATTCTGATTCATAATTATAATCTTATCCTAGCATTGAAATCGTCACTCTCATAGTGCCAAGTGGTCTGTTGCCTGTTTAACAGATTAAATTAAATGATTATAAATTGACATTCGAAATTGACATGGCTTGTGATGTATGCTGTTATACCGAGGGACTAGTATGATAAGTATTTCACTAGTTTGAAGTTAAAGCCCACGTCTTAAACATTAAAGTAAGCGTTAGTTATAGGAGGTATCAAACCTCTAGATATAGTAAAGTTAACAGTTGCTTTAAAGGGTCGTTCTGAATTCCTAAATAATTTTTTGGTGCAAGGATTCTCTTTGGTAAGGGTTGATTCACAATTTAGAATTTGCAAATTGAAGAGGTGGAAAAGGCATCGACTAATACGATGTAGTACCCTGGTTTCTGATGAGGACTTGTTTTCCAAGTTTCCTGATCTATTTAACCCGGTCGAGGTACTTTTAAATACCTCACAGCAGAAAGTCAATATTAATTACGTAATGTTAAACCTCGATACACCAACACTCGACCAGTCCTTTAGCTTGAAAGGAAAACGTTGAAGCTGAGCTTGACTGCTTAGTGGGGCCGGGTATTTTGAAGCTAGTTAACAGCATCTATAGGGCCACATCCATTGCGCTTGTTCACAGACACAACAGTGATGTAAGGATAGTTAGTGAATTTCAGTTACAGTTAAACCAAGTTTGTTGTCGAGTGATTTATCAGGCCTCAAGTGAAAGATCTATTTAGTGAATTTGCTGGCCGGGATAAATTCTTGCCGATTGATTTGTCCGGTGCATTCCTGCAGATGAAACTGCATGATGACGCGAAACCTATTATAAAAATAAACACGTGATGTGGGTTTTTTGAATGGAAGAGAGTAGTGCCCGGATGCTAGAGCCTGGGTATTTCAGAAGCTTATGAAATACTTCATATGATTCCTGTGGTGCGTTCTTTCTGCTAGAACAGGCACACAGCATAATATTACTTTGTGCAAAGGTCTATCCTCTCTGTAGCAAGGGGTGTTTGTGTTATATAGGCCAAATGTTGTTTAAACCAGACACTATCAAAATACCGTGGATTTTTAACAGACAAAATGACATGATCAATTAAAAGATGTCCTTGAAGCTGCTATATTCAAAAAGTGTTAGAACTATCAAACAGTAGTGACTTAAATTCTTATTTAGGGTGTTTGAATAAGTATTCGAATTTTATTCTCCACCTAGCTTCAATTCTTGCGTTTCTAAATAAGCTTTCAAGTCATAGAAGCTGTGTGTTCAGATGCTGTGACCTAAGCCAGAAAGGTTTCAATGAAGGCAGATGTTCTAATTCCTTATAAATTAATTTGTGATGGGTGTCTACTAGTTTTAGCTACAGTTTTAAGGCATACCATACCACCTAATGCAGAGAGGCCAGCGTTTCCATTGCAGTGCTTGTGAAAAGCTAAACAAGGCTATTCCCATTTCAGAAAAAGGACTTGCTGTGGTCTTTGTGGTTAAGCATTATCACCAGTATTGGTATAGCCGACATTATATCCTGCAAACAGATAAGATTGCATTGCTGTGGATTGATGGAAGTAAGACTGGTATTCCAGTTATGGCTGCCTCACGTCTGCACTGTTGTGCGTTACTTCCGATTGACTTTCAATCTGACGTCCACTATATTCGTGGCAAGGCTAATCTTAGAGCTGACATTTAATCTCGACTTCATTTCAGAGATTACCCAGTGACTGTAGTGCATTTGCGGAATATTGATTCTTTACCCATCTTTCGTGAACAGCTAGAAAATGCAGCTTTAAAATATAATGTCTTGTCTCGAGTGCATCGTCACATAAACGATCGTTGGGCCACTCAGCATTGATGATGCTAATTTGAAACCATATTCACGAAGGTGTAATGAACCATCATTAGAACGTTCATCACTATTTTGGGCTAAGATATTGTTGTGGCAACTGTTTTACACCGACATGTTTGCACGAATTTCATTTAGGCTATTGTGGCATTGTCTACATTAAAGCTCATGATAGGTCTCTCATTTGGTGGCTCAGTATTGACCGGCATTAGAAACATATGGTTACGTCCTGTGTCGACTGTCAGTTGAATAAAGAAACTGATGTAAATAATAAGAAACTTTCTGGGAATTCCCTACTACCTTGTGGAAGGGACCGTTTACACATTGACTTGCAGGACACTTGGATGGATTAATGTTCTTGGTAATTATAAATGCTAATTTTAAGGCCCCTTTCGTTGTATAATGAAGTCTACAACCTTTGCTAAAAGTTTGAGCATTTCTTAAGAGTTGCTTCCTACATACGAGCTTTGTAAACTATCAAAATCAAACAATGGTTTTCATTTTGTTTCATGGGAGGTGAAACACAATTTGAAAATGTGTGTCATTCACTATATATCCAGCATTCGGTATCCTCATAGTCGAATGGCCAAGCCGAGCATTTGGTCAAACCCTTTAAGAAACCATTACGTCCTGGATGCTGAAATTGAGAGTCTATCGAAAATGCTACACAAACTTCCTAATTGCAGCTAGCACTATCCGACATTGTACACAGCTACAAACCCCTAGCATGGCATAAACCAAATCCAATGTTTTGTAGGAGGTGTAGATGTATGATACGATTTAGATTTGGGGTTCGATTAACATCTCTATAATATGTGGCACAGTGACCACCACTGTAATGTGACTGAGGTTGGCGCTAATGACCTAACGGTCGATGCACCATTAAGCCTTAAGCCCTTCCCTCGCCAATGTATCTTAAAGGACAAACGGTCTGTGAAACGGATTATCAAGCATGTAAAAACTGCTGGCAACGAGTTTGCATAATTAAGAAAAACACCCATTATCAATTGAAGTTTAACGGCACAATATGCTAATCTGGAGGAGGCATTCTAGCTAATTACGTCTTTCGCTGATGCCATTGATATTTTCTCTTATGTGACCAGACTTCCAGATACCAAGAGTTAAGGATATGCTACCCTGTCACAATGCCTAGTTTTCCTTCTAAATAGGTGCCTACTGAGAGGCTACCGGTTTTGGTATCTTTCAGTAACCCTAGGTAGGGCATCGCTGTAGCAGCATGATCCACACCATTGATATCGTTACTCTGACTGTGCACCATAAAGCCATGCCTGCGTCACAAACTGTCCGTGCTTCGGGGGTAGGTGGACCACCTATCTCTCCTTGTTAAAAATATGCAATTTATGCTTGGTTGGTTGGTTGGGTGCGTGGTTGGTTGGTTGGTTGGGGTAGTTCGTCTTCTCTTCTGGAAGTAGAATGTTACAAATATGAGAAGTTTGTCAAAAGAAAGCAAATTAATCCGTTCTTTGTGTAGGCCTATATTTAAAGCCCGAGCTGGATCCTAAATGACCGAAATTAACGAAAAATGACCATTTGCAACAATCAACAACAATCACCCAACAATGCCTCAACAATACATGACGTCATTATCGTTGCCAAATTTTTTTCGTGGACTCGAAGCCGTTCAGAACGTCCATCAACAATGGACTATGGCAACCGACGAACGTGGAACGAGTCAATAACTTGTTCTCAGTAATAATCAGTAAACACGCGCAGCTTTGCGTAACATATTATGTTTTAAAATTGGAGTCATTCATCTCATTGAGTCTATATGCGGACAAATCCAGGACAAGAGAATAATCGTTTAGCAGTAACACAAAGACAGAAAAAGATTAAATGCTAAATACTAAATTACGTATAGAAAATATATTGACACCAGAAAAAAGTGCCAAGAATATTTTTACGTGTGCGTTTGTATCATTTTAAACAACAATATTCGAGCCTTAGTTTTTACGTAAGGCCATCAGCCAGTTCCCTCCTTATTTGTGCTAAAACACGAGCAGCTTTGGATACGAGTTGTTGTCTTGTGTAGGCCTAACTTGCATTCAAACCGTGGCATTGTCACTTGACGTTCTGCTGTTGTTTCGCCAAGTGAGGGGTCATCATAAAGAGAAGTGATGAGGTGCCGAAGAAAAAAGCGAAACTCAGCAGGACGTGAAGAAAAAAATTCTTAAAATAAGTGAAACAAGAAAACCTAGGTAAAGCATAGTGCTACCAAAAATGTCAAGTGATGCGTGGTTCTTAGTGGTTATATTGATTCCAGTCACGATTCTAGGGTAATTTTTGCGCTGATTGAGTGAGCGAAGCGAACGAAATCAGCGTTCGTCATCGGAAATAGCACTTTTTCCTAAAAACATTTAGTAAATACTATAGGCTAAATATTTATTCATAGTCAAAATGACCGACTTTCTTCGTTGGATAAAAGGTCATTGGCCCCAGCCCAAAAGTTTAAAAGGTATAGATACTGAATGCTAACATTACAACTCTGGAATGACATTATTTGACCATTTTTAGTTTTGTTTAAACTAAAAACCGTGGCGTGTTCTGTTGATGTGTGGTTCATAGTGATCGGCTGTGGTGGTGGTCATGTTTCTAAGGTTGCGCTGATTGAGTGAGAGAAGCGAACGAAAATCAGCGTTTGTCATCCAAAACAGCACTTTTTCGTAAACACCTTTAGTAAGTTGTAGGATAAATATTTATTCTGTAGTGGAAAAACGCGCACATTATTCGGATCACTTCCTTAAACATTTGTTTGATAATTTTTGCTGAGAGTGTCTGTCAGCACCATATGAGTTGCAACAAGTTATCTGCTCGAGCGCAGCGAGACGCGGCGGAATGAGCGAGCGAAGAGAGCAACTCCGCTAGTCTTAATCATTAAAAACTTATGGTCGGTATATATATGTATATATATATGTACCTCTTCTCCTCTTGAAGTAGGAAGGCTAAAAATATGAGAAAGGTGTCAAAAGACAGGAAATTAATCCGGATTTCGCGTAGGCGTATTTTCGTAGTTCTAGGTAACATTTTTCCCCTCGAAAAAAGCGAAAAAATCCTTTTGGACCATTGTTGAAACGAATTTTTCGAAGTTGATTGTTAGTTTCGGAATCCTGCTCTGCGGATGGTCCACTATTGTTGCGCCATGTAGGAGGCGAGTGGTCCAGTAGTGTTGTCAGTAGGATTACGGCTGGCAATGCTAACGGTCGTCATTCAAGAATGAGGCACGTGCAGCTCGCTAACGGGACGACTGTTGGAGTTGCATTTTGGAAATTTCAAATACAAACTACCTATTTAGCCTTACATTTAAATGAAATTACGTAAAGCTACCAACAGAATAATGGTAAATTAGGCCTATTTAAACAAAATATATTGATAACAAAGGGTCAAAAATGTTTCCACGTTTGCATTTGTAAAACATCGACGTTCGATCAATAGTGTGCTATTAGCTGGTGCTCTACTCAGCAATAGTCCAGCCTAATAGCGGTAAAAACGAATAGTTTCTTGGTAGGCTACGATTTCGCCTTGCACGAAATCTTTTATATTAGCTAAAAATTATAGGCGACATGTGGTTGGTGTTTCAAAGCATCACACGTAGCGGGGAAGGAGATGGGTTTTAAGTAAAAATTCTTAAAATTTGTGAAACAAGGTAACCCATGTAAATATCAAAAAATAATCTATACCCAGAGCGGCACAATGAGTATGAATGATAAAATTACCAAGCATTTTACTTCAAGCTGCAGCAACTCTCGTGCTACAGAGTTGAAACGGATTTGCAGTGGGGATGGATAAGGCTGCTTCAAGCCAAGGCCGACTGGGGAAGAAATCCCGTGTCTCGCCTCCTGGATCATTGCCTGTTTAGGTGCATGCCAGAAAGGCGATAGCTTCTTCAAGCCAAGACCGACTGTGTACAAATCGCATGCCTAACCTCCTGGCTCAATAACAGTACAATCGCGTGCCGGAAATGGAATGGCTTCTTCAGGCCAAGGCCGACTGGGCTACAAATCGCGTGCCTCGCCTCCTGGCTCATTGGTAGGTTAGGCGCACGCCAGAAAGGGGACGATTTCTTCAAGCTAAGGCCGACTGGATACGAATCGCATGGTTCGTCTTAAGAAGCGACGTAGCTCTTGGGTGGCCAGACCGTTGGACTGATTTATGGTTATCAGTTGTTTATCAACTGAATCCTAACGTCTGCAAGGCTGCAAGGGTAGTTCTTCAGTGAATTTGTGAAACTGTGTTGTGGCGAAGATCAGTGTTGTAGCACCAGGGTATGATGGATGACGGTGTATGGTCCTAGGTTCAATATGTACATGTACTTAAGTTGCTTTATTGTAGGGCGTTTGGCTATAGGCCATGGCTCCAATAAATTCATTATTCCCCGGTCCTTACGAAAAACACGTACTGCACTCTGATCATTTGCTTGATCGTGTTAGATATGGAATGTCCGTCATCAGCATAAGAGTTGCAGCATGAAAGCTCCTAGAGCGTAACGAGACGACGCGGAATGAGCGAGCGAAGCAAGCGACTCCGCTAGTCTTAATCATTAAAAACTTACGGTCGGTTTGTCGGTTTATATGTACGTCTTCTCCTCTGGAAGTAGGAAGGCTAGAAATGTGAGAAAGGTCTCGAAAGACAGGAAATTACTCCGGATATCGTTTAGGCGTATTTTCGTAGTTCTAGGTAAAGGTTTTCTCCTCGAAAAAAGCGAAAAACCCATTTGGACCATTGTTGAAACGAATTTTTCGAATTTGATTGTTAGCGTCGGAATGTAAAATGTTGCTGCAGAGAGGGCGGTCCAAAATTGTTGCGCCATGTAAGCGTTGCGTGGGCCAGTGGTGTTGTCAGCGGGGGAACGGCTGGCAGTC
Organism: Lithobius niger; assembly: GCA_023313725.1. Taxonomy (NCBI): domain Eukaryota; kingdom Metazoa; phylum Arthropoda; class Chilopoda; order Lithobiomorpha; family Lithobiidae; genus Lithobius; species Lithobius niger. The sequence continues at coordinate 163,498 of JAHWFP010199878.1, forward strand.
CGAATAGTTGTCATTCAAGAATGAGGCAAGTGCAGCTCACTGTTGGAGTTGCATTTTGGATATTTCCAACTCCAACTGGGCTGGATTGATACTTGGGTGGGTGACCGCCTGAGAATCTGGCTGTTGCAGACATAGGGCCTTAGGGCTTCGGGCAGATGACCAGGAGTGGTTAACGCTCGTTAAACCCTTTAACCCTTTATTGCTGTACCAATATTGGATATTTCAAATTCAAACTCCCAATTTGCCCGTAAATTAAAAAAAAAATTAAGTAAAGATACGAAAAGATTAACTGCTAAATTAGGCCTACTTAACAAACTATATTGCTAACAGAACAGGGAGGGGGGAATTGAGGCTTAATGGCGCGTCGACAGCTTGGTCATTAGCGCCAACCTCAGTCACAGTGCAAACATAGAAATATTTCTGACACCCTAACAGAACAGTGTGTCAGAAATATTTCTATGTTTGTATTTGTAAAACGTCGACATTTGATCAGTATGCCATTACCTGGTACTCTACTCAGCAGTCCAGCATAATTGTGGTAAACACACAGAACTTCTGGGTATGATTTCGTGCTGCGTGTAGGACTGACTTGCTTTAAAAAAAGTGAAACAAGAAAACCCTTGTAAAGTGTAGCACTAGTACAAATTACAAATGGTGTGTGGTTCTTGGTGGTTACGTTTATTCAGTCACGTTTCTGAGGAAATGTTTGCAATGTTGAGTGAGCAACGCTAACGAAATCAGCGTTTGTCATCAGAAACAGCACTTTTTCCTAAATACAGTTAGTAGGTAGTAGGCTAAATATTTGTTCATTAGTTAAAATGAATCTGGTGAATCTTATTAAATGTGGCGAGTGAGTATAAACAAAGAGAAAAGAAAGAGTGGACGCAGTTAACGTTTGTTTATGAACTGAAACCGTATGAAAAACGCGTACTACACTGATCATTTGCTTGATCATTTGTCTATTTGTTTTTGGTGTGGAACTGTCCGTCTGTGTGGAACTGTCCGTCTGCAACAAGAAATATCCTCGAGCGAAGCGAGACGAGGCCGAATGAGCGAGCGTCAGCGAGCGACTCGGCTAGTCCTTATTAAGGCTTTAAGACGCTCAGAAAGAGAATGAAGGAAGCCCATGCATCTGACTGTTAACATCGTTCTAACTAGTAGCAGCTGCAGTGTAGCGGTTTAATTAGTTGAAACTTACTTTTTTCTTTGTGTTTATTGCACTTACACTATCCTATTCATCATAATTATGTTTTGTGGAATCGCCAGGTTTTTGTTTTGTTTGCTAATGTAATTTTGCAAATGTTTCTTTTTGATTGTTAGCATTAGATATCCTTTACACTGGATTTTTTGAGTGTTACAATTTTTTAGAGCGGTAACTTTGGTGTTCGTCCGTTTATTATCGTACTATAGAGGGGGTGCTAACCATCCTCTCATTCTGTATGTGAAACAACTTGTGACGTCATACAATGTCATTAGCAATAGTTAATAAAGGGTCAGTTGCTTTTGTCTGTGCCTTACTATTCCTCAATAGTAGCATACCTAGCACTTCATTTCTGTCATAAGGCAATTGTAATTCTAGTAAAGGCAGATGGAAAATAAAGAATTTTAAACATGAATGACATTTTTATGTGAATGGTGCCACTGGTATATTGAACCAAGAAGTGATATAACTAAATGTTTGATTTCACTTACTGACTCAGCAGCTAGTTAAAGAGAGCCTTATCCTATGTATGCAGTGTAATGTACTACATCAACAATAATACCATGTGTCATTGAGAATAAATCTAACGTAGTTAATTGTTAATTGTAATCAAGCTAAAATACTATTTGCGGCCGTAGTGTTTACTTGTGGCCTTTAATACGTATCCCTATTAGGTTTTCCCAACTCTTCGTAAATGCCCAACCAATTTAAAATTACCAGGTCCTGTTTCCATCGAGACGTAGTGTCACTTACTACCTAACGTTCAGATCCCGTCATTTTTCAATAATCATTCATTTCCATTGAGCATTAGGGCGCGTTTACGCAACGACTCGCCTTTGCATTCTCGCAGCTAGAACTCAATCGCGATGGCAAAGGTGACATTGCCATGGTAACAACGCTAAATGGATTAGCTAAATCCGACATCGTTTGAGTAAATACTTGCAGTCTTAGAATCCGTGCCAATAATATAAAGAATTCCTCATGACGAAATAATTTTCCCAAACGCTTCTGTACTCACGTTATTTACTGTTTTCGTTGCGAGGCGGCAGACATAAAACCGCCGCCATGTTGGAATTTGAGGTGCTTTCTAGCTTCTAGCTGCGAGAATGCAAAAGCGAGTGGTTGCGTAAACGTGCCCTTACTCTACCTTATGGTAGCGAGATATCGGAAAATGAGTGACGGAACAATCCCATACCAAAAACAAAAAAGAAAGATGGTCTCCAACGACATGATTGGAAGACGAATGTATGGGAGAAAATGGAATTTTTGGCAAGTAAATCGAAAATTAAGGCAGGACCCATTTTCCGACAAGAGTCGGACAGAAAGAAAACAAATAATGATTTTGAGAATCAAAAAGTTATCTCTTGTAACCACAGAGTAGTGGGTACTAGGACAGCTTTCGTATATGATCGGTTTCAGAGAGCATTGATGTGATTTCCCATTTGCATGAAAATACTGTAATTTCCCGTCAGCGGTCCCCCAAGCTCTCATTTGATTTAGTTACATACGGGGTTAAGAGACAAAGAGCCCTAGATCCCGTTTGCATGCAAATATTGTGACCGGAAAAATATATGATGTCATTAGGAATGTGCATCTTTGTGAAAAGACAGTTCGAATCATTACTTCCACAGACAATCCAGTTGGAAAGCCCAACAAAAGAATTAGGAGTATCGAGATTTCCACTGCGTACACACAAGCAAATAAAAGAATTAAGATTATAGAGAATTGAACTGCGGACTTCAATACAATAAAGAGTATAGAGATTCCCACTGCGGACATACACACACAAACAAACAAACAATACAACTACGATATTAGTTATGTAGATTTTCGGATTCAGCCGACATAAAAAGCATAAAAAATAGCTAGAGGATAAGTTTTAAAAATGCATCTTAAAAATGAGATAAAACTTTAGATTTTATTGGATTTAGAATCAAGCAGCAATACCGCTACTTAAAGGGTACAATTATGTGCAATTGGCTAAAAAAAATGAAATTTATTTCATGCCTCAAAGTTGGGATATTATTACGGAAATCCATGGTCACTCTGCACCTTTCTAAACTAGCTACTGGGTCAGTGACAATTTGATAGCTGCCACTAGATACCATCCCACCATCCACTACTGGATTATGCGATAATACTCACTGTTGAAGTGAAACTCTCTTGCATTTAGTGCGTTTATGAAGCATGATGACATCGAATCACAATAGCTTGCAGTTTGTACAAGCATCAACTGAAACTACAGTCATGCAGAAGCACAACATATCCTGTATAAGCCACGAACCATGATGGAGTTGTACTGATAGTTTTCTAGATTAAAACTTTACGTTGCGTTGCTAATCTAACAAACTCCCAAAGATTTCCAGCACGAAGTTGTCCGGACTTTTAAGTGGTTTCATACATGGACAATAACGTGTCCTTAGTCATCTAGAGTGCACATAAGGGAACCCATGCGATGTTGGATAAACTAGTACAAAATTAAAGAAGAAAACCCTTCAAACTTTACATACCTTAAGGCAGCTCCAGTATTAGTCCTAACTGTAACCAATAATTGGAGTCCTTCTAAATGGCTATCCACGTGATCGTTGCTATGCCCCGCCAGACACTCCTAGGTTTTGCTATCCAGGAGCTGGAAGAAGCTGGTTTAGCATGTCACTATTTGTTAACACGAAGCACGGACACTTCCAAGACCAACTGAGCATGCGCAGCTATCCTGCCAGCACGTTGCCCCAAAAAGAAAACATCCGGAGGTTTTTGCTTCTGACGTCCAGATTTTTCAACTACAACATGCCCTGTGATGACTCTCAACGTTTTTGGCCCGACGTACCATAAAACAAAACATGGCCGCAATCTCCTCAATACTAAATTTAACCATTTCACAGTTTGAAAACGCAGGCGAACTTAAATTCCAGTGAGTCCATCATGTTCTAGGCTTTAAGGGCTTTCAGAACATGTGTGTCATAAAACTTTTACATAAGTAATTAATAGTGACATTGCTCGCCAAACCATCAGCAATTTGTCTGACATCGCTAACATGCTAAGGAGGAGAGCTGCACTGAGATATATAATTGCAAGTTGAAAATATAAATTGCTACAGAGGGTCTTGTAGCTACAAGAAACAATGGTGCATTAAAACATAAACAACAAGACAAGTGAAAGAGCCTTAAAATTCAAATCTAATCCACTGGGCTGTGGCTTTAGATGCTCTCAGCCATCTTGGATTTGTCCAATGACAGGAATTAGCTTTAAATTCACAGTGAATAAGAGGAGTTTTTATTAAACTAAATTATCATTCAGACCAGCGCAACAGCAGGTTAAACCTCAATTCACAGTATTTACAAGAAAAACAGATCGTACAAGTATAGAAGCGAATCGTTGTATTGCAACTACGAAAAGTTAGAGGGGGAGGGAAGCCACGTCGTGAAAATCCCAGCAACACCAAAATTAAAAGCCTATGATCTGGAACATGAAGGATCAACAACAATCTAAAGGTTAATTGAGCAGATTCATTACGACCAAATCCAACAGTCCACAGAATATGTCTATCACCAAGTTTACCAGTTGCGATCTCTATCACATGCTACTGCTGAAGGAGCTGACGCCCGGATTTCTGTGAATTTCTGATACAGTGCTGAAACATAGGGATGTTACGTGCAAGCAAGAGTGCCACCAACTAACGCAGAGCCACTCGTGAGTTTCCAGATGACTATAAATAACTTAGACATGGAAAACACATGAAATGGTTTCGTGACCCTACACTCTGTTGGAAGTAGTGAGTCCTTAAAAAATCTAAAGATTAAGATAATATTTTTACATTTTTAATAGGTTTTACCAATGCAAATTAGGAATTACACCCGTATACCTCTCTGGTAATCTGTCCCTATCCGGCTCAACTGCGTTCGTCGTCCATGTTTTTAGCTAGGAAAATGTATTTTAAAAACCACCGTATGGTAATATCAGATGAAATAGGAAATCTGCTCGTTTCTAGGGGGGGGGGATTGAGGCTTAATGGCGCGTCGACAACTTGGTCATTAGCGCCAACCTCAGTCACAGTGCAGTGGTCCGGGTCGCCACTGCACCACACATTACAGAGATGTTATTCAAACCCCTAATCTAAATCTTGTCATACATCTGTACCTCCTGCAAAAATTGAAAAACACCGGACAGGAGGACAGACTTATCGCCCAACTGACGCGCAATGTCATGCGGAAGATGGAACCGACGACGAACACCATCAAGATGGCGACAATCAACAAGTAAGTGCCGGACCGTAAGTGGCCGTCGACACCAAGAACATTCAGGAGGGTCAACCCCCCGCAAAAGGAAACAGTGAGTAAGTCGGGTGTGACCAATCCGCAAACGGGCCAACACAACCTCCTCACGGCGACTGCGGCGACACGCCGAGTGCCACTCCTCGACAGTGCCTTTAATGGCCCGTAACTTATTACCGTCCGTTTCTAGGGCTAGCTACGGACTTGTAGTACAGAGGATGGGCTCTAGTCTTAACTTTAGATTGAAAAAGGCTCAATGGCGCTAATAATTCAAACATTTGATTATAAAACCCTCACCCCATCAACCCAAAAAGACATACATGTAAAATACACTAAAACTTGATATTTCGTGGAACACTACAACAGGTTTCGGCCACTTTATCAAAAGAAACAGTTTAAAACAGTAAAAGATCACAGCTTCATCGTGGTACAGGCTTTAGGGATTCTCCCCCTCTTATTTTTATTACGTAGTTGAAGAATATGCTTGTTCTCGCATCGCCAGTAAATATCGCCAATGTTTACGTTGTGGTGCAGGGTCGCAAAACAATCACAAAAGGTCCCCAAAGTCTTACACAAATTCATGCTTCATATTAAACAATTCATTGCACAAGTTACAATTTATGTCGCGGACCCGCTCATCAGTCATCCACGCAAAAGAAGTCAGAAGCGCCAGATGTGGATTTTGGTATTACTAAAGTTTTCTAATATCTGGAATTAAAATTTAATATTTTTATTCTTCATAATGTTGGCCCAATTTTGTAAATTAAACTTTTGAGGAAAATTATGGTTGCAATCATCGATTCATGTTTTAAAATAGCTAATCTTTCTAAATTTATTCTTGTTTTGTAGTGTGGCTCTATACCTAAAATCTGGATATCACAAAAGTTAGGTATGTGTCCGGTAGCTTGGTGGTGCTGTACGAGCGAATTACATTGGTTTCTTGCTTTAAATTAGACTTTTGTGCAGTCCTTGCAACCAATTTGGTAAACAACATGAGATTTATTCAGAATGTGCTGCGGTGGTAAGCTTGTCTGTTTTGCCTCTGTTACCTTTGTGAATATTTGGAGGTGGCTTGCAATGCCTTTCCCTTTACACGAAATAATGTCCAGTTTTTTAATGTTTCTTGATTTTCTTTAAAACATCATGAAGATCTTGCAAATAGGGTATGCAAATATTGTATGGATGGAGTACAAACTTGGTAACTGGTTTGGCCCAAGTTAGATTGACGTTTTTCCTGATGAGATGAAGTGGATAGCCGTTCTGCAAATATTTAGTTTAGAAATACTTAAATTCAGTTTCTAAATGTATTTCAGTAATGGTTTCAGTCTGCATGCTTTGATATGAGTTGTAAGGAATAGTACGAGTTGTTTGACTTGCTTTGCTGTAATGATTGCTCTGCATACTTCCGCCATGGATTTGTAGAGTGAGATCAATGAAGGAAAGTTTGGAGGAGCAGTCGTTTTCTCCTGTAAATTTTAGACTTGCATAGAAGTTATCCAGAAAATTTAGCATTTTGTCCTGCAGTGCAGTCGGAGCCAAAGTTAAAGTGTCATCAACGAATCTAGTGTAGAACTGAACTTAGGAAAACTGTTGATTGAAAGCTATATCAACTCTGTTCATAACTATGTCTTAACTATGTCAATTAAGAATGGTTAAATACAGCTCCCCATTGGCACACTTTCAAACTGCTCAAAGAATCTGGTATTGTAGGTTGCGTACGTGGTGTAAAAGATAAGCTGAAGGCAGTCCAAAAACTCGCCAATATCCCATCCCACTGGCTGCAGCACGTGCGACCTGACCGCAAGTTCTGCAGCCGCACATTCTGCAGCCACAGGGATGGGATATTGACGAGTTTTTGGACTGCCTCCAACTTATCTTTTGCACCATGTACGTACCCTACAATACCAGATTCTTTGAGGAGATTCAAAGTTTGCCAATGGGGAGCTGTATTTCACCATTTTTAACTCGTATAGTCATGAACAGAGTTGATATAGCTTTCAAGCAACAGTTTCCCTGAATTCACTTCTACACTAGATTCGTTGATGACACTTCAACTTTGGCTCAGAGTGCACTGCGGGACCAAATGCTAAAGTTTCTGAAGAACTTTCATGCAAGTCTTATATTTACAAGAGAAAACGACAGTGCCACCAAAATTTCGTTCCTTGATCTCACTTTACAAATCCTTGTCACAAGTGTGCGGAGCAATCATTACAGAAAACGAAGTCATACAACTCTTACTATTCCTTACAACTCGTATCAAAGCATGCAGACTAAAGCTTCGGCCATCAAAAACGAAGTCATGCGTGTCACACAGCACATCACTAATCAAGTAAATTTAGTTCCTAAATTTAAGTTTCTCGAAACTAAATATTGGCAAAACGGTTAACCACTTCATTTTATCAGGAAATACGTTACTCCAAATTGGGCCACCAAACCAGTTACCAAGTTTATACCACAGTCAAACAAGATTTACATACCCTATTTGCAAGGTGTGCATGATGTTTTAATGAACCAAGAAACAATATAAATTGGACATTATCACGTGTAAAGGAAAATACATTGCAAGCCACCTACGAAGATCCAGAAAGGTAACAGTGGCAAACTCAATATATCTCATGCTGTATACCAAATTGATTGCAAGGACTGTACAAAATGCTACAGGGGCCAAACAAAACAGTTGCTTTAAGCAAGAGTCTCGAAACACAAGTCTGAATTTAAAGCAAGAAACCAATGTAATTTTCTCGTACAGCACTACCAAGCTACCGGACACATAACTAACTTCGGTGATATCCAGACCTTAGGTATAGAGCCACACCACAAAACACGATTAAATTTGGAAACATTAGCTATTTGAACACACGAATCGATGATTACAAACCGTATTAGTCCTCAAAAGTTTAGTTTACAAAATTGGGCCAACATTATGAAGAATAGGAATATTAAATTTTAATTCAAGGTAATAAATAACTTTAGTAATGCCAAAATCCACATCTGGCCCTGCTGACTTCTTTTGCATGGATGTCTGATTAGCGGGTCTGCAACGTTTGCTGTTATTTTGGTGGTGAGTTTAAATTGTAAATTGTGCAATGAATTGTTTAATAGTTATGAAAGACTTTGGGGACCTTCTGCGATTGTTTTTAGTTACTGCAGTGGTATTAATCCTGGCGCCACAATGTAAGCAGTGGTTACCATATTTACTAGCGATGCTGGAAACGACATATCCTTTCAACTGTGTTATAAAAATAGAATGGGGGAAATCCTTAAAGTCTGTACCACGACGAAGCTGTCATCTTTTACTGTTTTTAACAGTTTTTTTTTTTATAAAGTGGCCGAAACCTGTTGTAGTGTGCCACGAAATATCATGTTTTAGTGTATTTTACATGTATATCTTTTTTGGTTGATACAATGAAGGTTTTATAACCAAATATTTGTTTTTATTAGCGCCATTGAGGCTTTTTTTTATATAAATTTCTTTAAGCACTTGTTTCTCCTCTTGGTCTTAACTGAAGATCACACTGCAGGGTTTATAGATATACCCAACAACTTACGAAAGTTTAACCATTGACAATCAGGGTCGCTGATTTCTTTCTTACAAAAAATAGCAAAACATGACAATCATAATCGCTGATTTTTTTCATACAAAAATTAGCAAAACATAGGAGCATTTAGACGTAATAACGAACACGGAATTCGATTAACTATATACCGACGAGGTATAACATTATTCAATACAAATCTGTTTAAGCACTTGTTTCTCCTCTTAGTCTTAACTTAAAAATCACACTGCAGAGTTTATAGATATAGTCAATAACTTACTAAAATTTAACCATTGACAATCAGGGTATCTAATTTTTCCTAATAAAAACAGCAAACATAGGAATATTTAGACGTAATAATACACATGGATATCGATTAACCATATACCAACGAGTTATTACTTTTGTTTTGCGATGAGGGTTTAAAATCTACAATACTCCAGAGTTAACATCTATTCCTCAAAGGTAGACAAAACGCGTTTCCTATAGGGAAGAGAGATTGTGAATCGCATAAAAAGCATTGGTCTGAAGCAGACTCAGTCTCGTTACATTGTTTTTTAACAAGAGAACATTCAAGAATAAAGAAATAAAAATCTTAGGTGGAAAGTTCTGAAAGGAGACTTTAACGAGAGTTCCTTGTTTTGCACTCACAACATACAAAAAGTTAAACCCACGTTTTAAATTTAACAATTTACATACTTTAATTCAATACAGATTTCTTTAATTTACGTCAAAGGTTTCTTTAGTGTCGCATACAATATAGTGATTTGAGAAAACTTAGCCTAATATTTCCAAAACGATTAAGAACAGTTAGTCTGAAATTCAAATTCTAGAGAAAATATCTCTTACCTAAAGACACGATTTTGTGAGTCTATGACTTTTGAACAGCCTGGAAGAGAATCACAATGAAACAATTCAACATTTTCTGCAAAGTCGGGGTTTGTTACAGCATCAAGACCATGTTTAAGTAGATCAAGATCATCAGCTTTGACTGGCTGGATGTTAAAGTCTTGAAGAGCAAAACTATGTCTTTAAATTCCAAAATTCAGTAAACTTTAAATTATTCGCAATCAACTTTTATTGCTGTGAATTAGAGACTCTAGTCTGCACCCAAGCTTCTAATGAGAGAGCAGGGTTATTTACGACTTTTGCTAGCCGTTACGAGGCTTACTTTTTACAGGAGGTTGGTGCAGCTCGTTGCAAGTGAGAACGATGTCAAGCGTGACCAGATTAGTTCGGCTTTCTTCACTTTACACGAGGCTCATCTATGTTTTCATTTTTTCAACTTTACGGTGTTTATCTAATCCATCAAAAACAAAAACTGGTAAAAGAGAGGCCTCCTAGTTTCCAAAACGGCTCGTCCTTTGAAGGTAGTAATATCATTCAACCAGAGTAAGGCCACCAAGGTTAATCCTCTTAGTTCGAATCTACTCCCGATAGCAATCTTGAAATTTTCATGTAACATTCACAGTAATATTTAGTAAGATTAACTTGGCTGATAGGATTAACTTTAGTGGCCTTTCCCTGGTTGAATGATATCTCTACCTTCACATGCTTAAGTTTCTTCAGTCCCATTTTTACGCACAGTGGCTAACATGCTGATTTTTGTTCGCTTTGCTCACTTAATCACCACATAACCCTTAAGCTGCTCCTTCCGAGGGTTACGTCAATCTACGCAATGAAGCTGGAAGTGCTCACTCAATCAGCACATCCCCTTCATTATTGTTATCCCTGCACGTTCCCCTTACATTTTCCACAACTAGCAAAGATTTCGACCACAATGGGATGTTTTCTCGACATGATAAGATCTGATTTTAGTTTCTTACAGTTATTTGATACGTGTAACTTAGGACTGTGCGTACAAAAGATCACACCAACGTAGGACTGTGCGTACAAAAGATCACACCAACGTATCTTCATCTCTACTTTTTTTGTACAGGAATTTTGTGTCTATAAATAATTAGCCGTTACATCAATCAAATTGAGAAATATTTCGTTTAATTTCTTCATTCTCATTCAGTTATGCAGAAATCCGTGAAATTCAGTGTAGCTATAACATCAGACTGCAAGCATTTTGCTTTTTGGTTGTTGACATAACCCCATTTTCTCGTAGATGTTCGTATTGTTGCATAACCGACTTCTAACGTGCATCCCTTTATTCTTACGCAATCCACGGCAACGTAAATGACTGATTGTTTTTTTCCCTTCGTTACAGTTCAGCTGTTAGTTTTTCCAGGCCTTTACAATAACTCTTAGGTCCATGGCTGATTGTCAAAGCCATTGCTGCCTAAAATCTTTGTTTGAAACATGGAATAAAAACTAATTTTAAATTTCTTGGTTGCAAATTTTAAAACCCTCCCACGGATTTGTCCTGAACCTTACAAACCGCAAGCGACTAAAGGACCCTGTTCAGATCACTATGCATTCGTGTGTAAAATTTCAGCTGCGTAGGTCCTCCGAATTTTGTGGTAGCCGTGAGCAAAGGAGTCTTTGGGATTTAACATAATAAAAACGATATTAGCTATCTAGCCAATTACTAGCTAGACAATATCACGAAAACAATGTTGTTGATTATTCGTCCTTTAACATTTAGTTTTTATTTATCCCTGCACCTTTCCTTTACATTTTCGACAATTTGAAATATTTCGGCCGCAATGGGATTTAGCTACAACATGGTAAAATATGTTTTTAATTGCTTGCAGTTATGTCTGCTAGTGAGACCTCCTTTTTATCATGAACAATCAATATTTAAACAGTCAGGTGTCTACAATCGGATGATCTACTGTTACTGGGCAGTGACACCCTAGCGTATGTCGAGATACTGCCAAAACATGCGGGTCAGTATTTTCTACATTTGGTTTACTATTTGATTCAAGTTCATTCTTAGGTTTACACAAAAAAATTGATACATACATCTACAGATTTGGGACCAATTATAACGTCAAAAATTGTCCATCATGAAAATAAAAATCGTTTGTCCATTGTTACTTTACTAGCTGGAGCATTATTGCACTGCACACGGCGGGGAGTACGGATGTGAAGCTCCTTTACCCAGTCCCCATACATCAACCCGTTAATTTTAATACTTTTAACCTATCCAAGGCAAGTTGTCTATTCAACAGAAGCTTCTTTTCCTTCAATTACTTCCTCGTAATAAGACTTGCAAGTGCCATCCTGTGCTCACATTATAACTTTTCATAATCACTGACCTTGTTACGGTCAGTATAACTTTCCACTTGTGACCATAGATGGCAACCCGTGCTAAAATATGTTTGCTAACGTTTCCATCTCATCATATTTTGTTTTTCATTGTTGCAGTATTTAGTCGAGGCAGCATGCAAATTGTTGCTTTCTTTTTTTAACCAATTTAACTTGGGGGGGGGATGAGGCTTAATGGCGCGTCGACAGCTTGGTCATTAGCGCCAACCTCAGTCACAGTGTGGTCCAGGTTGCCACTGCACCACACATTACAGAGATATTATTCAAACCCCTAATCTAAATCTTGTCATACATCTGTACCTCCTGCAAAAATTGAAAAACACCGGACAGGAGGACAGACTTATCGCCCAATTGACGCACAATGTCATGTGGAAGATGGAAACGACGACGAAAACCATCAAGATGGCAACAATCAACAAGGAAGTGCCGGACCGTAAGTGGCCGCCGACACCAATAACATTCAGGAGGGTCAACCCCCCGCAAAAGGAAACAGTGAGTAAGCCGAGTGTGACCAATGCGCAAACGGGCCAACACCACCTCCTCTCTGTAATGTGTGGTGCAGTGGCAACCCGGACCACTGCACTGTGACTGAGGTTGGCGCTAATGACCAAGCTGTCGACGCGCCATTTAGCCTCATCTCCCCCCCCCACCTCCTCACGGCTACTGCGGCGACACGCTGAGTGCCATTCCTCAACAGTGCCTTTAATAGCTCGTAATTTATTGCCGTCCTGTCCAGCCCACGACGCTTGCCAAAAAGCGTGTAACCTCAGACGCAGAGTTGGAAAAGCGTCCGAGGGAACAAGGCTGAGATCCCTTCCGAGAGGGCCAGAAAGGGCCCCTTTTGCTGCAGAATCCGCTTGCTCATTTCCACCTATCCCAACATGGCCCGGGATCCAGCAGAAAAGCACGGTTTTCCGCTGGCCAGGCAAGCGGGAAAGCAAAGCTTGGACACGTTGTGTCAAGGGGTTCCGAGGATTGTAATTCGCCAAGGACTCCAGGGCACTCATGGAATCGCTAAAGATAATGAAATGCGTGCCCTGAAGGCCAAGGATCCATTCCACCGCCAAACCGAGAGCCAAAAGCTCTGCAGAAAACACAGAATAGCCTGATGGAAGGCGATGGGCAACCGTCACTCCCTTACAAACACAAGCACAAGCCACGCCAGTGTCTGACTTCGACCCATCAGTAAACTTGGGTCACGAAGCCCGCATATAAGATATAAATAAGTCATTTAGTCATATCAACTGCCCAATGAGGCCTCAGAATTAGAGCCTAAGCGGTATTTTGTTGTAAACAGCAAGCTTGAGCGAAAGTTGGGATCGTTTCACATATATTTATTAGAGCCGTGGCCCGAATCCGTATGCCCTGCTAAGCATATATACTACATACCGAATCTCAAGCAAAATAACTCACTACCCAATCGACAAACTACACTAAATGCAAAGGGATCCTCTCAAGACCACACACACATGCCTGCAGCTCTGCAGTTCTGCTCGTTACATTTTGGTTCACAACAACGGATCAACCTTTCGCTGTCTGACAATGTTACGGTACTTTGTGCGCGAACAAGCCTTCTTCGGCAGTAATGATGGATCTTGTGCACCGGATTGTTGACATTGTACGGTTGCATGTTTCACATGCGTATTGTACGGTTGCATGCTTCACATGTGTCTAAATTGTTGTTTCTCATCCCCTAAATTGTTGCTGTCGATGATGGTAATAATAACGTAGATTCTCTTTGCCTCTGGAAAACATATTTCATTATTACTAATCTTTATTCATAAATATCTTGAATCTTTCTACTTTTAATTTCACGATATACCCTTTTTGTTTTAATTTTAGTAATATCAAGGCGCATTACTTTGCATACAAATTACAAAAATTTATCTTCAATCGCGTAGATACAACATAATTGAACGTATTTTTCTTCATGTATCGTTTAGTGAGTTATTTATTTATTTACTGATGTCTTTTCAGGTTGCCGTTCATGAAACAAGCAACCGATGTGCCAATATGCCACACGTGGATTGAATGTTCAACAATTAATAGTGTCGTGGAAAATATCTTGGATAACTTTGTTCCTGCAAGCTGCAACTGTCCAAGAAAATGTAGGGAAGTAATGTTCTTCATTGAAGATTTGAGGACTTCAACTGGTTTTGATGGTTTAAGGAATGAATTATTTTTTTCGCTTACTTACCCTAACAATAATTTCAAAATGATAGAAGAGGAGCCCTCATACAGTTTTATGAAACTCTTGTCAGAATTGGGTGGAACATTGGGGCTATTTTTTGGCCTTGGGTTGTTGCAATTACTTGAAGTAGTAGTAACAATTGCTTCAAGAACAAAATTAGTATGCAAATGTTAACGTATTTATTTTTTTTTCGAACTGACACAAGAACTAGGATTAAAATTTTGCTGATTCCTTCTTAAGGGGGCTCTACTGGAATAGCCCCAATTGAAGTTACAGTATTTTTTACAATACTTTGGGAGCAAATACTGTTTGCAAATTTTAAATTATTTTGCTTTGTAAATCTGCTATCAGAACTAGTTGCAACAATGAAACTATTTAGTGAGCTAGGATTCCTACAAATACTTGAAGTACTAATAACAACTGCTTCAATAACAAAAACTGCGCGCATATAATAATTTATTTATGGCACTATTATCAAAACTGGGTAGAATAATGCGGTAAATGCTTCAAAGTTCTAGCATTACTTAATGCAAACAAAACGTAGGGTCAGCGTGAAAATGTAAATTAAAGTCAAACTTTGAAAACCAATGCATTCTTCAGAAATGACAAAGATCAATGAATTTCTTTAACGGGGGGATTTCTTAAATGTTTAAGAATTATAATATAAACATTCGGATAACAAGCCAGGGGCCAGTCCGTTTTCAAAGTACTTTTACTTGAGTACAGTAGAAATTTTAAAGTGGCCATCAAGCAACTTCTGAAAACAATGTCATTGATTCTCTAAATAAAAAAATAAGAAAAATGTCCCAATAACCATCCAGATTCTCGTATTGCAAGAAAAGCAATATATTGGCAGAACAGTTATATATGTTGTGTTTCTCCCCTCCAATACGAAGTGGCCTCCTGTTTGTAATACTAAGAGCGTTCTAGGTAGCTATTATAGATTTCAATGGTGTATAGATCTCAATGGTCTTGTATGACACACTTATTTCTTTCGCATACGAACATCATAATGGTTTAGTATAAATTCATCACTAATTTCGGTTTGTAAATACAGAAATAAAATCAGCCTGAATAATCATGTATCTCATTGTTCGGTAGAGATACGAATCGTAAACCATATAAACATATGAAAGCTTAATAGGCTACTATATTTCTTACAAAGTATTTACTTTATAATGGTTCGTTATACTTTTACATCACAGGTGCTTTCTACTTGTGATTAGCATTATGGGATTGCAAATGGCGGATGTCAGCGTACAGCTCGTGCTCCAACTTTCGGCCCATTGAAACTAAACCATGTTGGTTTATAAACTTTGAATACGTTAAGAAGAAGCCGGAAGATTCAAGGTTTAAGTGGAGGTAAAATTTGTGACAATCTTTAATCCCGAAGTCTAAAAAATTGACATTGCATTTTTGGCGCTGTAAGGTCCACCTTGATTTACAGGAGAAGGGGTGATAGGCCTGTTGTGTACATCGCCAAACTGAATATCTTATGCTTTTTGTGCTTCAATCGGACAACACTATGTTAACTTAACGGAAATAGCCTTTGCTCACAATACACAATAACACAAATTTCAATTTGTAGAGTAAGCAGTTGTGCAACACGCATCGTGCAACACAATCGGAATATGCTACCTAGTAAAAGGGGTGTGTTGTGAAGGATTTAACTCTTGTTAGAAGCGTGTTTGTGTAGTGCTGTTGCTGAATGCTTAGACCGTGTTTACTACGACGTGGTTTTCGCAGTACTGAAGCTTGTTTTTTGGCGTTCTCGTTTTGAAGAGACCACACCCCCCCCCGGGCCGGGGGAAAAGAAAAAAAAAAAGGGGGGGGATTTGGGCCCCCGTCCCCCCCCCCCCGCTCAGCTAGTGAAAGATAACACTAAAAAAAAAAAAAAAAAACACTTCACGAAATGGATAACAACAGCAAAGTATGTGGGAAAAGAGTAGCAGATCAAGGTGAACATCTCACGTGTTTTGGTGGATGCAGGAAAAATCTTCACTTCGGCTGTGGAAAAATTAAAGAACAAACCTGGAAGAAGATGGCAATTGCGGTCAAAAACGCATGGAAATGCGACGATTGTCGAGTAGCAAAATCAATTACGGGACACGAAAACAAAGCCGAGGATAAATTACCTAATAAAGATGGCAATAGTCCACCCCCAATCCTAAATAAGTCAACTGACGAAGGATTAATTGTTGATGAGGCAAATGATGTAAAGGATTTTATGTGCCGAATCGAAACGAAACTCAAACTCTTAGATAGTTACCCTCTTTGATCGCCGATGTCAATGATGTGAAAAAATCGATGGGCTTCATGAATGACATGTACGAAGAGATGAAGCAAGAAAACACATTGTTGAAAAACCGGGTAGCTGAATTGTAGCAAGAATTGAATCTGTCGAAAACAAAGAAGCTGATACGACGGATTTAAGGGTTACGGTGCAACAGATAAAAAATGTACAATTGGAAAGTGAGCAGTACGAGAGAAATCGTAACATTGAAATTGTCGGTATTGAATGCATGAATGAGGAAAATCTGCCTGAGATAGTGTACAGTTTGGCTCGTCGGCTGCAGATTGAAGGCTTCACTGACAACCAAATTGATGTGGGTCACAGAGTGTTTACAAAAAATAAAAATAAACCAGCTAACATAGTGCTTCAATTCAAAAACCGAGCTAATAGGGACATTTGGATAAACAAGAAAAATACGCATATCACAAACAATGACATTTTTAAGAATGGGAACCAAAATAGAGTGTGTATAAATGAGCATCTTACTAGCTACTACAAAGAGTTGTTTTGGAAAGCAAAGGAGTTTGCCAAGTGTCATGGTATGAATATGTTTGGGTGCGGAATGGTAAGATCCACATTCGAAAAGATGAAAATGATACATATGTAAAAGTTGTTCGATCCGAAAATGACCTAATTTAAGGCAAATTTTAAACTAGTTTTGCTCTTTGTCATGGATAAGGAAACACCAAACACTTTTGTTAACATTTGTGTAAATGGGTTTGAAGGATCAAAGCTTGAACTAAACAGAATGTTCCCTAAACTGGTAAATGGAATGCAGCTTAAAATTTTTCACTTAAACATAAGAAATTTGAGATTAAACTGGAATTTACTAAAACTTGCAGTTAAACAGTCTAACATTAGCTGGGATGTTATCCTTCTAACAGAAATTAGCCTTAAAAAAGATGAAACTAACTTGTACTTCATAAAAAATTATGATTCTTTCTGGGTCACTAGAGAAGATACCAAATTAGGTGGTGGTGTTGTTGCATTTTTCAAAAAGAAAATTGAGAATGTTGTTGAACCTATAAAAATTGACCAAAATGATAGTTTGTATATGGAATTGACTTGGAACAAAACTAAACTAATTGTAATTCTTATTTATCGGCAACCAAAAACAAATATTCATAAATTCAATAACTCTTTAAAAGAATTTTGTAAAGCTAGAGAAGTAAAAAAAATATGATAATTCTTGGAGACCTAAACATTGACATTTTTGATAGAGAGGACAAAAAATTTGACAGTTGCAGGGAGGATTTCCTTAACCTTTTAGCAGGTTTGGGATTTGAGAACAAAATAAGCTCAGTGACACTTGAGGAAATAAAAGGTGATATCACCACTCGAAGTTGCATTGACCATGTGTTTGTAAAATCCTCAAATTTGAATAACATAGGCGTCATTATTGAAGAAAAAATCGCTGATCACTATGCAACTGCAGTTCTGATTAATGGTTCGAGAGATACTGATGAGGATCGATTTGTCAAAGTAAATAAAACTAAAACTCGACGTAACGATAAAAAAATATTAGCGCATTAAAAGAAATAAAGTGGGATGACTTAAATTTGCTGAGTTGCCCAAATAAAATGTATGATGTGATTGAGAAGAAAATACAAGAGGTCTATGTCAAAAATACAAAATCCTACCCTGTAGAAATATATCTGAAACCAAAACAAAGCCAGTTTTATGTCAGGATAAAAAAATTAAAAAACCCTGGGTTACAAATGAAATACTTAGAGATATTACTGAGAAAAATAAATTATGGATAAAAATTAAGAATGGTAGAAATAGTATACGGAATCGAAATTATATCGAAACTTATAATTCGTTAAAGATAAAAATTCGCAAGGATATTAATCAAAACAAACAACTTTTTTTTCAACAAATTATTGAAGCCAAAAAAAAGACAAAACAAATATGTGGGAAACTGTTAAAAAACTAACGGAAGATAAATTACCTACTTTAGATGAAACCATAAAAAAAACTTTGCAGGTAAAAAAGGCTTAACACATTTATGTGATGTCTTCAACGAAAATTATGTAAATCAAGCCAGGAAATTAAGACTAAAATATAACATTCGAAGCAGCGTTACTCAAAACCAACAGAATGACACCGTAAAACCTTTCTGCAAAACAAAACCTGCCACTACAGTAAATGTTCAGCTTGTGCTCAAGGATATCAAATCAACTGATGCCACCGGATTGGATGGTTTTATCCTCCAAAACTTCATCTTAAGTTCGGCAAATTCCTCTAAATTTGTTGTTCATCTAATAAATTGTATTATTAAAACTCAGACTTGGCCTACCAAATTTAAAGCTTCAAATCCTTAGACTTATTTATAAAAAAGGGAATAAATGTGATTATGATAATTATCGACCTATTGCCATCTTGCCAGCAATACACAAGGTTATTGAAAAATTCTTTGCCATTCAACTACAAGATTACTTAACAGCAAACAACATAATTCGACCCAACCAATACGGTTTTCAAAAAAAAGGGTACATCTGAAGCTTTAAAAGAAATAAACGAACGTGTTACTGCAGCCTTGGACCAGGAGAAATATATTGGGACTATTTTTATCGATTTGCAAAAAGCTTTCGATACCCTCGGTAGACTAATTTTGATTCAAACGCTTTCAAAAATTGGGATTAAAGGTAAATTGTTCAATATCTTCTGCAGTTATTTCCAAGATCGTACTAGCATCACTAAAATGACGATCAGTGTAGTACAGTCTTAGATTGTGATGATGGCGTTCCTCAAGGATCAATTCTTGGACCCATTTTTTTCTCATTTACGTGAACGATTTAAAGTGCATTAAATTTTCTAGTTTCATTCTTTTTGCTGATGGTATTATGTTGTTTGTTATTGATTGTAACTACGAAACAATGATTACAAATTTACAGCAAGACTTTACTGAGGTCAGTAAATGGTGCATTATAAATAAGCTCTTTATTAGTGAAGAAAAGACTGCTTTTATGCAAATTCAAACTTCCCATCAAAAGATCTTTAAACCTGGAAAAATTGTCATGCATACTACGTCATGCCTCAGTCATGATGCTTGTGTAATGGACTGTCCTAAACTTAAATCTGTAAAGCAATTGAAATATCTTGGGATTACGCTTGACTCAAATTGGAAATTTGTAGCTCAAATTGGAAATTTGTAGCTCATATTGAAAACTTGATTGGCAAAATGAGACAAATTTTGCCCAAGTTGTATTTTCTAAAGAATATTTTGAGTTGCTCGAATAAAAAATACTTTACGATGCATGGATTTTATTTCATATTAGATATGGCATTGAAATTTATGGGTTTGCTAGCCACACCCATTTACTTCAATTACAAAAAATGCAAAACAAGATTATTAAAATACTATTTAGAAATAAAGCAACTATTAAAAAGGAACAAATTTTTTTACAGTTAAATTTATTAAAAGTCAGGCAAGTTAGAGATTTTAAAATTATTATCAAAAACTACTATGACGCAATGAATATGTTGGAAACTATTACAGCTAGTCGCATGTACAACACTAAAAGAGTTAAACTTAAAGAAGTTGTTTGGCATACCAAATATGGTAGGCGATGTAAAAAATACTATTTACCTAAAATATTTAACAACATCCCTAGGGATTTACTAAAGCTTCCAAAAATAAGTAAGGTAAAAATTCTCGTCAAAAACTGGCTATTACATTGCAAAACTGATTTGCAACAGTTGGAGTAGGCAAAAACATAAGTAAGAAACATACTTAAGGAAAAATAATTAGAATGGAGAACAAATCCGAAATTTCCAAGTTGTATTTATCGATTTTCAGGAATTTGCTAACAATTTTAGTGAATTCATGTATGTAGCCCCAATAACCCCAACATCTTTTTCTCATATTTGTATATCGTATTTATCAGAATGGCTCCATGGCAACCTTATACAGTCATGATAATGTTTTTTTCCTTAGCAGCTCGTTTTATATTAAGTTGATGTGCAAGCTTTTTTGTATTATGTTACTAATAATTCCGCCCTACCAATTTTGCCATAAATGTATTTGGGCATTGAAATTAGTGAACATTAGTGGTCCTTCTCCCCTCTCCCTTTTCTGTAGCAAATCAAGTTTATCTTAGAAATGTTTATCATCAAATTCTGTATAGCAGTTATCTTGTGTATCGCAGTTATCACGTCTTTCTCGTTTGTATCATGTGTCTCAGTAATCGGCTTTGTAGGATTTATACTGCCTATCTAATTTATCACATTTGCCAATTTATTTCTTCTATCCCAATCGAATTTATCAGTTTTGCTCATTCTTCTCATGTGTCTCATGTGTCTGATTTATCTATTTTATTAGACTATTTACCTAATTTTCCTAAATTATTTATCTCTCTTGTGTATTTTAGTTGTGCATATTATCTCATTTATTACATTATCTCACGTTATTTAATGAGAGTTGTGAGAGTGATAGCTCTCTTATTTTCTGACCTAATTTATGAACTCTACCAGATCTACCTTGGAAATCTTATTTACCATGTCAGCTATATTGTCAGTCTGATCTTTTCCATTTGCCGTATATATCTGATTTTGCTTACATATCTACTTTATTTCTCTTATCCTATTTCTTTCATCACGTTTATCTCATGTATCTCATTTGCTTAATTTATCTTATCTGTAGAACTTGCTTCATTTCCCTAAATTACGTCATTTGTCTCGTGTGTAATTTATTTCCCTTAATTTGGGACATCTATCCCTATTATGTAGTCAGTCATTAAATGAGATGCGTAGTTCCATAATGAAGGTTTACTGTACCTATTTTTTGTACCCGTTTTTGCTGTTGTGCTCTTGTGATTATAGCCAAGTGTGTATTCTGTGTAGTCAGTAACAAATTATAGCATGCAGTGTAGCCCAAATAGTTGTTTTCGAAATAAAGCTACGTTTGAGAACTATTATTTCTCATTTCTTATAGTACTGAACTCAGAGGAAGTAGTTACGACAAATGTAGGTAAAAACTCTTAAAGAGAAGTGAAGCTCCCGTCAGGATACAAACAAACCAACTCCCATCATATCATTCAGTGACTACAGACAAAGCCAGTGTGAGACCATCTAGAAGAAAATATTAGTGAATCCCCATCTAGCCTGAAATCGAACCCTGGAGTTCTGATAACTTGACGAAAGCTCTTAGCTTTGAGCTCTCATGCCACTATCCATGTCTGCTTGTAAGCTGCTTGGAGGAGGTACAATTTTACGGTTTTTAAAGTCAAACGGCTTACTGCTGAAAAACTCGTTTTTAAAGTCAGCCACTTAGTAACCAACATAGCGAGAAAAAAGGTTGCCAAGTTCGCTTAGCACAGGAAAACAGTATGGAGGCACGAAGTACGCATGCGCCATCTTCGCTGAGCTAGAATCACCAGACATGTAAATAAGAGTGATAAATTTGCAATAATATGTGCGAGATTGATCGCTACCAGCATTGCAATTTCTGTCTTAACTCACATCATCTTGAACGCTACTAATTATGAGAAAACACAAGGAAAACAAATAAAGTAACAACATTTGTCATTGTTGTCATGTTCGTGCTTAGTAAACTTCAAATATTGTCATTTCTACATGCCGAACGAAATATAAATTACCTTTAAATTTTATCATTCTGTTCCTCGAATGCTGTTTTCCCCTAAAGGTTTTAAAGTTATTTGTAGCTGGCCAGCTCAGTAACCCAAGTGCGCATGCACTGGCATACCCCTCCCTACAAAAGTGTCAAAGCGCAAAATGTTCTCATCATTTTTCCTCTAGCTTTCGTTTCCCCGTATCATTTACCGCATCCTAAAGAAACTTTTCGCCCTCATCAGGACCATTCGTAGCTGAAGACCCAGCACTTTTCCTTGTCGACCAATGAATCATCGCAGCATCCATGGCAAGGCTCAAAGACACTCCAAAAAAGGTTTCCTTTCTGAAGACCACTTCTCCTGCCAGACCATCGACTGCTTACCCTGATGTTGTCGTTGGCCTTTCGTCCCCTGTTCCCAGACTTTCTGGACCTTCGACCACATCTCACCATGATCATCCAAGTGGACTTCGATACTGGCGTTGCCTCCTGGCTCAGCATCATTTTCGAGCAATACCCTTTCGCACACGCCAGGCCAGCGATAACCATGCCCATCAACTGTACCTGTTCCACCTGCTCCTGCTGGCAAAACAGTCAATACTTCAAACACGTCTTTATTGAACTTGCAGGCATCATTCTCAAGCACCATCATTTCTGGATGGCTCTCGTTATCTCTACATCAAATCAACTTACATTGTGAATCCTGCAGCATTTCCCGCCGCTTTTGCTGTGATCATGTCAAGCAGATTTCCCATCAGTACCCCTGAGTGGCCGAACAATCTGTTGCACACTGGGCGCTCACCCTTGCGTGACCCTGGCTCACCGCACCTTGTCCGTCTCCACGTCACTACGACCGTCCATTCTTTTGCCGGATTCGGCATATTACTTTCTATTGGATCCCTGCTTCTGTCCATGGATTCCAATCAAAAGCTTCCTACAGAATCGTCGGCTACAATCAGGACCCTCTTGCGACCTCATCTCCTTTCACCTCCTTTTGCTCCTTCAAAGACGGCCGAAGAGAGAGAAAAAAGAAAAAACCTGATTCATCACAGACAAGCATGACCTAGAAACGGCTATATCTGTCTCCCCTTCGCTACATCACGAATGGCTGAAAGCAAGTCAAAAGATACTGGAAAGACCAACATGTGGCTAGACCCTGCTGTTATGGCTTGTTTGAACATACCTTGCATTCACCCACGAAAGGATTCAAGGACACTCAACGAACACAACACCAGTTCTTTATGTGGCCTTTACCCATCATCACAGTCGTCTAGGATCTCCCTTTCGTTTCATCACGAAAGGTTCTCAGCAAGCTAATAATGACAGGGATACTTTCATGTGGCTTCGACTTTCCAGCATGGCCACCTGAATTCTCCCCCTACTGTTCCATCACATAGAGCCAAAGGTAATCGACAAAGACTGTCATGACATATACCATTGACCAGGCATCACAGCCGCCTCGGATTCCCCTTTCATTCTCTCACGAAAGGGGTTTGAGCACGTCGAAGAAAACGAACATGACATCCAGGCAGCTTCAGCTTTTCATAAATAGACACCTTGATCCTCCCTCGTCATCAAACGATGTCAACAAATGTCAAGAAATATCCTCATGTAGCCTCTCCCTTCATCACTTCAACATCTTACTATGGCTGCCCTGAATTACCCTTTCGTCCATTCATGGAAGTCTTCAAATCAACCCCGAAAACATGCAAGGTCTACCATCGGCCTCTTCTTTTCCCAGCAGCTGCATTGTCTCTCCACAATGGACTTAGGGCGACCCGTTAAACGCAAGCAAGTCCATCAGGCTGTGCGGGTCAGTATTAGTGGCTACCTCGCTTGCTTCTGAAAAGAACCAACCAATCTTGAAAAGTCTCTTTTAGCATCACCTTGTACCTACCTGATTGCACAACGAAAGCTATGCACCATCTACAAACCGGACAACAATCGAATGAGCACAAATTTTCAGCAACCATGAACAACGTCTTTCATGCCCTACACTGGCAATTAAGCCATACATTTCGCTTCCTTTTATAAAAGACTGACAGCTACACCAGACACGCCACTTCATCACCTGCAACCCATGTCAGTGAAACCCCAGCCACCTTTCACAACACTCTGCTTGAAACCTGCAGTTTGTCCAACCTGTTTGGATTATCGTCAGTTTACAACCCATCTTGAAGATCCGTCAAGAAGAGACGAACACATTTGCTGTGCTCGACACATTAACACCAAAAAAAGAAAAAAAAAACAATTAGAAGGAAATTTCAATGGCCAACAGTCAACAACTCACTCGCCCAGTCACGTTTCAGGATCAAGACAACCATCGCCTAGAAATGGAAAATGGCCATTTCAAAATGGAAACTCGGGACACTATTCGGCAATCTCTAAACACAAAACGACTGGACTCTGTCCTAAGACTTTGAAGATGTATACCTCCACGTCCCACTACACGCATCTGTTCACACCTTTTTTTATTCATGGACAATGGCAACGTTTACCAATTTCAATTGCAAACTCTCGGCCCTAACGCAGCGCCCAGGTTCTTCACTCTATCCTAAAACCCTGACTCACCTTCACCAAAACTAAATTAGAGGAAGCGTCTATTTAGACGACTAGTTTTTGAACGATTCCAGGTCAAAAAACTTGTTTACAACCGAAATATCACCACAGATCTCCTCAAACAGCTCAGTTCGGCATAAACCACAAGAAAACGACTCTCACCCCAAATCATCAAACCATCTTTCTCAGGGTCTCATTCAGCCTCACCTCCGAAACAGTGTTGCCTTCACCAGACAGAATCGAAAACATCATCTCAGTTTCATGAGCCTTTCGTCAAAGTCAAACCACTCCTTCAAGGAATTCAACTCCTACAGAGGAAAAATGGACGTCACGGCAGATCTTGCCCGTATGGAAGATGGATGATCAGACCATTCAATCACCACTGCATCAACACAAAGGGAAAGTTAGATCGACGAATGCTTCCCAATCGAAATTATACTCATGTCAGATGCCCACATCCTTTCACAGTCAGTTTACCTTCATGAGCTCCATCTCGATCGCCTCCTCAGGGATGCCTGTTTGGATGGACAGGGAGGCTAACAGAGCTGACCACGAAATATCTAGCACATGGACAACTCTCGATTGAGATGACATAAACGCATTAGAACTGTAAGTTATCCTCATCGCCCTACACCACTACTGGCACCCATCCTCAGGAAAAATCTTTCAAGTCCAAACAAACAACACCACAGACGTGGTCTACACGTGAAAGGAAGGAGGCACGAGATCCCGTCAACGCCATGCAATCTTCTCGGCGATCTTCAGATTTTGCATCAGCTTCAAAACTACAATCCTAACCCTGCATATTCCAGGCAATCGGAATGTCTTCGTAGACTCCCTGTCTCGCCACAAAGCTTCCATGGGGGGGGGACTAAATGAATTCATCTGTGAAAACCTGTAAACATTTGGGGCACCCCGATCTTGCCAAATATGCCATGCGGCAAAAGTTCAGATTTCCCCACTTTATCATCCCAGTCCCCGACGAATACACTGACACTCCCCTAGCAGAACCTTTACAGTCAACTGTTCCCACCGTTCAAGCTTCTACCATGAGTGCACTTTAAAATAAGGGAAACCCGGGGATTCTTCCTGCTATTCGCCCCGAATTGGCCGTCCTCAGCCTGGTTTCAACGCCTTCTAAATCTGCCAAGAAGTCTGCCAGAAGTTCCAGATCCACCGTTTCAGCAAAGAGAACCCAAATTCCATCCAAAAGCCAGTGCTCTGAAGCTACACGATCATCAAATTCATCAAAAAGGCAAGTATTCTTGAAAAACAAACTATTCGAATTTCAAGCCAAACTATATCAGAGAGTTAACCAACAGAATTTATGATAGCCACTAGAAACCATGGTTTCGTTGGTGTAATGGAAGAGAATTATTCCAGTGGATACCCCTTCTTTTACTGATTTTATTTTTCGACCTCTTCAAAGAAGGACTGAATGGATCCTCTATCCTCATTTACCAGCCAGCCCTTAACTCTGTCTTCAAAGCAGCAGGCAGCACTGACCTTCTTGACAACTTTTGCACATGTACTCTCATCAAATCTTTCAAAGTCGAATGCCCCACGAGTTTCAACGAGTTTTCCCAGATTGGGGCCTTGCAATCATTTTGGACTCCCTAAAACTGCAACATTAACCTTTTCACCCGCAAAACAGAATACTAACGACCCTTGTGGTGAGCATACGGCGCCGTGATGTATAAGCCTTAACTGTCGACCCGGTCATCCACTTTTTCTCCTCACGTTCGCAGCAGCCCATTAAACAACAAGAACAACTTTTCGAGCGAAAACTCAGAAAACTTGCGAGCCGTCCAAATTAATTATCATTCCAAGTGCTTTTAAACATAATAACGAAGTGGAACACCTCCTCAGTCAAGTACGAGAACATCGTTTCTACATCGAGACAACGGATAAACAACGAATTCCTCAGAAGAAGATATCAACTTTTCCTCCCCTTCAAAAGGGATTTTGAGAAACTTCCGTGAGAATGGTCGCAACCTGGATCTAAACTGTCATCGTTAATGCACACAAAATATCAAACATCATTTTGTGCCGAAAACATCAGGACGACAGCACAACAACCGAGGGCCATCACAACATCATGGGCTTTTCACAATAACATATCGGTTCCTGTGATCCTTGCAGTAGCATCATGGAGAATTACGTCAGTCTTCACATAACGCTACTTCAAAAGTTGATGACCACACTTCTAGCCAAAAACTACATCATCTGGGACCCATCATCATAGCCAGATGTGCCAGCAAAACCCCTTAAGCACTCTGGAAAAGAAACCAGACCCTAAAAAAAATATGCCCCTTATCAGGGCAACCTTTTTTTACGATAGAGACCAGTTTTCCTGTTCACCGATTTTTTCCGGAATAAAGTGCAAAGTTTGTAACTCTTTGGGAGTGCCAGCTCATAACTCAGGGTGTCCGTCAAGGTGGTCCCCTCCACCAGTTTTGACGAGGTCTACTGTAAATAATAAAGCTTACAGGTCATGTATATTTTCGACTGGCACTTAGAACGAAAAAAAAATAGACACAAATCGCAGTAAATAATATTAAGGAAAATTGGAAATTAGCCATTAGCGAAAATTATACACTAGAAAATAACGTAGTTCAGTAAACCACCTTTATGCACTTACGTTTCGTCTGAGATGCATGACCCGGTTTCGAACCGGCTACCCGGTTCGCCCCCAGAAATAGACACAAATCACAGTAAATAATATTAAGGAAAATGGGAAATTAGCCATTAGCGAAAATTATACGCTAATGGATAATTTCCAATTTTCCCTAATTTTATTTACTACGATTTGTGTCTATTTTTCTTTCTCCTGTATTGAGCCTTATGAGTGTATGATTTGTCTTCCCTCTCCATTGCCTATGGCCGAGCATATTTGGTCGAATGGAGTCCTGGTCACGATTGTGACCTTAATAACGGGTTTAGTGAGTTATCTTTATGCCAGTGGATGATATGGCCATAGCGATTAAGATGCTATGCAAGTGATCTGTGGGCGAACCGTGTAGCCGGTTCGAAACCGGGTCTTGCCACTCCGACGAAATGTAAGTGCATAAAGATGGCTTACTGAACTACGTTATTTTCTAGTGTATAAATTTCGCTAATGGCTAATTTCCAATTTTCCTTAATAGAAGGTCAAAAATGCCGGCTGCCATCAGCCAATTTTTGCTTCTATTGCAAAACATTACAAAATATTTTTTAAAGATAAAATATGAGTGGGAACTGGTGGTTGTGGTAAAAGAAAATACTTAGAAAATATTTAGAAAAGAAAATACTTAGAAATACCTAGAAAATATTTTCTAGGTTAATTTCTGGAGTTTGCTACTTTTCTGTAAAGAGAACCGACCCATTGTCCAGGTTTTATCACTGCTACCGTTATGATTGGTAATTGTACGCATTCCATCTCATTGATTTTAAAGATACGAAACAACCTTTGATTCTATGCATCATTTATCAGCAATGAAGAGGGCTACAACCAATACTAACACTGAAACGCACTTACTTTTGTCAAGATGAACCACGAGTGATTTTAAAAGTAAATCGTGAACCTGGTGTCGATGATTTGTACACAGTACTAGCAGCTCAAACTCCTATTAACATGAGGTTAATTTTTTCCACAATAGAGGAGGAAAAAAACGTTGGTAAGAGGAACGTATTTACCGATGACAGAAAGAGGAAACCTTTTACATTTTTTAAACAAAATTTCGTTATGTATTTAGTAGCCTACCAAAATGGGTTTAATATCTCCAGCTTTTGAAACTGACATCGGAGATTATCCTCCTATCACTTCAAAACCTTTCGGTGTCTAAATTTATAGAGCTTCGTTAGTAAGAGCACATTAACTAGCTCTTGAAGCTTAAGGTCGTCATCCTAAGCGTAAGATGCCGGTCAAGCCCAAGTTTCCTCGTGCCTAAAAGAATGTCTACATAGGGCTAGGCGAGTTTATGGTTTATGGCAGGTACCACTAACTATTAGTTAACGTATGATACGATTGTTATCTAATATTACTTCCATTGCTTATGTGGCACCTTGGTGCCATCACTCTCACCAAATTGAAGCCCAGGAAACCACATCTCATTTTATAAATATGATCCAGTGCCCATTATCAGGTGGTGCCTATTATATGTCAAACCAATAACTTCCTAGTTGTGTCTCCTTCTTGGCACGCCTGGTGAGTAATCGAACCCACAATGTTATGTAACTATTCATAAGTATGTTACAATGGCGACTAAGTTGCAATTTATACCTAAAAATACTAGTAGAATTTCATTAATTCAACCTTAAACCTAAGTAAATCCGTGTTGTAATGGTGCATGGGGAACTTGAAGAAACTAAGTAATTTAACACGTGTGACCTTGTTGATGTTTGAGGTTCTTCATAGTCTAAGAGTAGGAGAGATTTACGCATGGCAGGCGTATCTAATTCCCGAAAACAGACGGCCGCATAATATTCTGCTTCGTTGTCTGGCTAGCGAGGAGAGACGATAGTTGCGCTGCATCCAGACCAAAGGACTAACTTGGCATTTCGACAAATGGCAATAGGGTTTTTGTACCCCAAAGCTAAAGCAGAAGCCATTATTTGGGGCAACGAAGCCTAGTGTCACACATGTACCAACGTTAGAGGACTCGTTTGCAAGTATTGAAGGTGATGTGGTATTATGCAAAATAAATAGGGCTATTTTATTAATTATTTAGTGTGTAGTAATATTGTTAGTATTATGAAAATAACAGCCATGATTTAGCTTACACAATTTTTCAGTCATTTGAAATTAAAAGGAGCAATTGTCATTTTGTCATAGGAATTATCAGTGAATTTTGTTATAACATTAAATAGTTCCTAAGTTCTAAAGTTAAAAGTTTAGACTTAACATGTCATTAAACAGAGCACATTGCCTCAACCTGAAAGCAAAAGTTTTAAAACGTATTCTGTTTTGAAGGTATATGCATTTGCAGTAGTAAGTGAGGAATAGGAAATTGATGTTAAATACGTCTAGCAGTCACTATTAAAGTTTATTTTAGAAATTAGTAGTCGCGGACCTAACTGAATGACCTGGCTTGTTACGTTAAAACTGTTGCTAGTAGTTTTGAAGTGAATTTTCATTTGTATTGAGTACAAAACGAAAAGAGAACCTGCAAGTTTCGAATTCAAAAACTTAAACTTAAATGTAAAATTAGTTTAACTCGGAAAGCATAATTTTATACAGCTTAAACTACTCTATCTTTTTCCTGCTGTATATGAATAGTAAGGAGGAGTTTGAAGTAAAGTTTAAAAGGTCAGTTGGGTACACTGGTTCAACCAAAGGGGAAGTGAAACGATACTGTAGAGTATCGTAGAATGAGCTAAAAGGATAGTCACCTAGATATCATTAAGTCACCTATGAATATCATAAGCATTTTGTCTGAATCCTGGATGGTCTATCTCTGTGTTTGACTGTTATTCCCATTGATAAACATACGCTAATATTACAGTCTAGCATAGGTAAAAATATCTGTGGGCTATTCAGAAATTTATGTATTTCTGATGCTCCATCAAGTAAACTCTTTACAAAATATTGCAGAATGTTACATGTATATTAAATTTTAGTAAAATATTTACCCCAAACATACTCACACTCTATTCCCTATTAGGAATCCACCTAATTTGGCCATTCGTCGGCGGAAGCTGGCCATTCAGTATGCTGTGCGTTTACGTGCTGTGGAATCCAGTCCTGCTTGGTCCATGGTTTTGGGGCCAGACTTGCGAGTCGGTAGACGCGGGGTGGGTAAGGGTGATTTCCGCGATAGGCTCCAGCAGTCCTGTCAGGAGATAGCCTTTGAAATGCCCAGCGTCTTGAGGCTTGGGGGATGCCAGTGGCCCCTTGGCTTGTCCCAAGTGGCATTTTCATTTTCGCTCTGGCGTCCCTCCCGAAGGGTTTCACTCTGCCAGCAAGGTACTTGCAGGAGTTCCGGCGGCTGTGTTCTCAGTACGCCGGTTATCAGCGGCTGTTTACTGATGGGTCGAAGTCAGACGCTGGCGTGGCTTGTGTTGTGTTTGTAAGGGAGTGACGGTTGCCCATCGCCTTCCATCAGGCTATTCTGTGTTTTCTGCAGAGCTCTTGGCTCTCGGTTTGGCGGTGGAATGGATCCTGGCCTTCAGGGCACGCATTTCATTATCTTTAGCGATTCCATGAGTGCCCTGGAGTCCTAGGCGACTTACAATCCACGGAACCCCTTGACACAACGTGTCCAAGCTTTGCTTTCCCGCTTGCCTGGCCAGCGGAAAACCGTGCTTTTCTGCTGGATCCC
Organism: Lithobius niger; assembly: GCA_023313725.1. NCBI lineage: Eukaryota > Metazoa > Arthropoda > Chilopoda > Lithobiomorpha > Lithobiidae > Lithobius > Lithobius niger. The sequence goes on from JAHWFP010199878.1 coordinate 194,639, forward strand.
GGGCCACGTTGGGATAGGTGGAAATGAGCAAGCGGATTTTGCAGCAAAAGGGGCCCTTTCTGGCCCTCTCGGAAGGGATCTCAGCCTTGTTTCCTCGGACGCTTTTCCAACTCTGCGTCTAAGGTTATACGCTTTTTGGCAAGCCTCGTGGGATGGACAGGACGGCAATAAATTACGAGCTATTAAAGTCACTGTTGAGGAATGGCACTCGGCGTGTCGCCGCAGTCGCCGTGAGGAGGTGGTGTTGGCCCGTTTGCGCATTGATCACACTCGACTTACTCACTGTTTCCTTTTGCGGGGGGTTGACCCTCCAGAATGTTATTGGTGTCGGCGGCCACTTACGGTCCAGCACTTCCTTGTTAATTGTTGCCATCTTGATGGTTTTCGTCGTCATTTCCATCTTCCGCATGCCATTGTGCGTCAATTGGGTGATAAGTCTGTCCTCCTGTCCGGTGTTTCTCAATTTTTGCAGGAGGTACAGATGTATGACAAGATTTAGGTTAGGGGTTTGAATAATATCTCTGTAATGTGTGGTGCAGTGGCAACCCGGACCACTGCACTGTGACTGAGCTTGGCGCTAATGACCAAGCTGTCGACGCGCCATTAAGCCTCATTCCCCCCCCCTATTAGGAATCCTACTGGCTAATTTTTACTGGACCAGTACGAATTTTCCTATTTCACCAGTGCTACTTACTGGTTTATGGAATACTGCACCTTTAGGAAAATAATATTGTTCTGTAGCTAGCACCAGTAGACTCTTCAATTGTGAATGTTCAATTCAATTGTGAATGTTCAGTAACCAGTCATCGAGAACAGGACCAGTAGAAAATTGTTACAGAACCCGGAGTATCTTCCTACTGGACCATTACAGAATTTGTACTGGTCCTGTAGAATCTTCTGACAGGGTAGTCACAATTTTTATTGATCCATTTACAAAGGTGTACAGGACCAGTAGATTTTTCCTACAGAACTAGTAATAATCGTGTTATGGTCCAGTAAAACTTGTGTACTGGACCAGTCGGCTCTTCTTCAAAAAAAATGTGTGTGCATGTATACTATTATTATTATTTATAATACACTGCACTGCCACTGCTAACAGTAAACATAACACTATTGCTAACCAGCCTTCTGTAGCCCTGACTTTTGTTCTACAGACAATTTGTGATGCAGGTGATCCACTATAAATGCACAAATTGTACGGGCTTAGGATTTCTATTTTACTGGTTGCTGCTAAAGTTAAGTCACGCCTGTTTTTATTTTAATCAATCAACTGGCATTAAATATTTAGCACTTTTATTATGCGATTAAAATGCATGCCTAATTTACGAAGTGTGTTACTGTGCAATTCTTATCAGAGCAGCGGGCTGTTGTTACTGGTCCAGTAAGAAGAGCCTACTCGTTTCGCAGTCCCTAACTACTGTTCCAATAACTAACCCAGATTAGTGGACCAAAAACAACTGCATACCAGTCTAGTAAAGTATGCTTGTTGATAATAGTAAGAAGAGCTAATGGGTCCAATAAGCTATATCTCCTATAAAACAGGCCTTGATTTAGGAATTTTTTATTGAGTGCAAAACATTGCACGCCTGAATGGTTTAGGTGCAAATTACATAATTAAGGGAACAAAATTAATGAGATGGGAATATAATTTACACTTGATTTTCCAAGTCCTTTTATTGGGTAATTTGTCCATATTAGCCTAAGAGTTTTGCTAATTTTTTTCTAAAATTATTAATTTTGCTTTATTTCTGTGATGACGTTTAATAATCACTTACTGAAAAGCAATGCAGTAAAGTAAAGGGAAAGTGTCTTTTGCTATATTTTTTTCGTGTTTAGGTCGTATACAAACATACACACCCCACTTCTGGTCACGTGATGAAAGTGGGGGTAATGACGCACTCATGGTCACGTGATGAAAAATGGGGACGTCACTTCTGGTTTTCGTCAATCTGGAGGAGGGTGGAAAAGTGCCTTTTACTACCTTTTTCCGTTTTTCGTCGTTCTGGAGGATGGTGGGAAACTGTCTTTTGCTTCTTTTTTTTCGTGTTTAGGTCATATACAAACATACACATCCCACTTCCGGTCACGCGATAAAATTGGGGTAATGACGCCACTTCCGGTTTTTTAATCAATCTGGAGGATGGTGGGGAAGTGTCTTTTGCTACCGTTTTCATTTTTAGGTCCCGTGATCAAAGCGGGGGGAGGGGATTGAGGCGGGGCTAATGACGACACGTCCGGTTTTCGTCAATCTGCAGGAAGGTGGGAAAGTAATTTTTGCTACCTCCTACTTCTGGTGGGTAACTTCATGCTAATACCATATGAGCAACTTCATGATAACCTCATACGAGCAACTTCACGCTAATGTCATATGAGCAACTTCACGCTAATGTCATATGAGTAACTCTACGCTAATGTCATATGAGCAGCTTCACGTTAATGTCATATGAGCAACTTCTCACTAATGTCATATGACCAATTTCACGCTGATGTCATAGGAGCAACTTCATGCTAGTACCCTATGTGCATCTTCACGCTATTGTTATATGAGCAATGTCATGCTAATGCCATGTGAGCAACTTCACGCCAATGTCATATGAGCAACTTTATGCTAAAGCCATATGAGCAACTTGTAATGAGCAGCACGGTAATGTCACTTGAGCAACTTCACGATAATGCCATATGAGCAACTTCACGCAAATGCCATACGAGCAGCTTTACGCTAATACCCTATGTACAACTTCACTAATATCTTATGAGCAACTTCACGCTAATGCCATATGAGCAACTTCACGTTAATGCCATTTTGAGCATCTTCACACTAATGCAATACTTCACGTTAATATCACATGAGCAACCTCACGCATTAGGAATTATGATGCATCATAGGAAATATTTTTAATTTATTGGACACAATAACTTCATCGTATTACTAGACAAAACTCCTAAGTCTGCAAGGTTTTGTTGTATTGTCCTGATTTCATTTTCGGTTATAATTTCCATCTCCTTCAATCCCCCTAAGATTTGCATAATTTCCTCTTTACGTTCAACTCTCCCCCTCAGTAATAATCCGACCAATACTCTCATCCTATTAACCAACACGTTTGAGTTGTCGTAATCTATTTCCATAGACTCTGATACGTTTGGCCGTGATTGTTTCGATACCGACTTGTCCAACCCCGAATTAGCCGGCTCTAAGTCGTCTGATCCTGATTCATTCATCCCTGATTCGCTTGTCTCCAATTTGACCCGTGCCAATTCGTCCCACCCCAATTCTTCCGACTCCGATTCGGCCGACCCCGTATCGATCGACCCCGATTCATTCATCCCCGATTCGTTTGACTCCGATTCATCCAACCCCATATCGTTCAACCCCGATTTGTTAGTCCCTGATTCGTTCGACCCTGATTCGTCGTAATCTTTTTCTTCCAGCCAACGACTTTTCTCCTTCTTTAGTTCCTTATTTCCTCCCAAATTAATTTGATAACAGGCACGTACTTGTAACCACGTTTCGATTTGGGCTTTCCAAAGTAGGGGGTCGTAATTTTGATAATTGGTATTATTGTCTTTCAGAATCGAGCCGTACGAGGTCAAGACTTCGGGGTCATACGTTTCGTACTGCAAGCCTTTTTGAGTCAGTAAACTCCACAGCTGTTTTCTTCCTCGGTACTTCTTTCCTTCCAAAGCTACATTGGTCTCCCATATTTTGATAGTTTTGTTACAAATCACGAGGTCTCCTGTATCCATGTTGTACCTTAATCCAAACTCATAATCGTTTTCTTTCGGCATTTAGAATAAGCTATGCAAATAATATCTCGAAGTTATACCCAATCTGTGACCCTTCAAAAGAGCGTTTAAAGAGCGAAGTGATGCTAGAGGAACATCCGATGGAGGGGACTCTGAGCTGAACCGTTTTGATGCATTTGGGGTATCATCCACGTGTTTCCATTTTTATGGTTGGCTTCCACATCATCTTCCACATCATCTTTCGTCTTCAAGATGGTGATATTTTCTAATGGACCAGTAATGGGTCGCTTATCCTTTTTCTCGTACAGGAACGCCAAACTTTTTTATCAACTTCTTCATCAGACCTATACGTTTATCTTCCATTTTTTCCTTTTATAAATGATAATGAGGACCTAAACATTCGCTCATGCGATTGTTCCCGTCATACCCGTTTTGTTACCTCATCCTTAAAAGGCGTTGATCGAGTACAAAACCTAAAGAAAACACTCAAAATATGAATTTTACATACCATTTAATCAAACGTTGGTGTTCCGGTTACGATATACACCTGTTAATATTTTGGTTAATGAGAGTAAAGGACCTATTGTGAACCTTCAAAATACGATTGATGAACATATTAGCTATGTTTTAAACGTGTTCCCACCACGATCTAGATTCGTTTAGTGTATGTATTAAACATACCACACCCAAATGAAGAACGTGGTGAGAACGCCCTCAAATCTGTCGTGAAGACCTGTTGGAGGTGATGTCATTGCACTGTGCTCCATATTTTATGGAGGTGATGTCGTTGCATTGTGCGTCCATATTTTAGCATTTGCTCTGCTACATTTATAGTACATTAATTTGTATCATCTGAACATCCAATTGTGCTGTGTTTGCATTCATTTTGCTGCATTGTGTCTGTTTGTGCTGCATATGAAATAATTTTCCAAAGAAAGAAATTAGACGTCATTTTTTCCAGCAAGTACAATTTATTTTTTATTATATTTCTGGACCCCAACAAGGGGAGTTACTACCACCCAAACGGAGAGTTACTACCACCCAAGAGGGGTGCCATTAGTGGAGATTCCCTACTCATGTAGCTCTTCCCAACTGCACCAAGGCTGGGAGGCCGTGTGTTCGAGCCCAGAACTACATTTGGACTTAATTTTCTTCGTTGGATCTCTCCTTATATAGGGCCCTCCTCGAAAAAAATATTGTATTTTGGAACTGCGCCAACTTTTTTATTTTTGGAACCATGCCATTTTTTTATTTTTTGGGACTGAGCCAACTTCTTTGGCTTGATGCATCATGGGTAATATTTTTCCCTACATAAGGGGAGATCCAAAAAAAAATGCAGTCCAGATGCAGTTCTCGACTTTAAAGCACGGCCTCCCAGCCTTGGCGCAGTTTGGCAGGGCTATATGGACCATATCAGAAGAGTATTAGCATGAAGTTGCTCATATGACATTAACGTGAAGGTGCTCATATGATTTTATCGTGAACTTGCTCATATGACACTAACGTGAAGTTGCTTACATGACATTAGCATAAAGATGCTCATATTATGACATTAGCATGCTATTGCTCATATGACATTAGCGTGCAGTTGCTCATATGACATTAGCATGAAGTTGCATTTATGACAGTAGCGTGAAGATGCTCATATGGCATTAGCCTGAAATTGCTCATATGACATTAGCGTAGAGTTGCTCATATGACAATAACGTGATGTTGTTCATATGATATGGTGCATGTAGCCCTGCCCAACTGCACCAAGACTGGGGGGGGGGGAATGAGGCTTAATGGCACGTCGACAGCTTGGTCATTAGCGCCAACCTCAGTCACAGTGCAGTGGTCCGGGTTGCCACTGCACCACACATTACAGAGATATTATTCAAACCCCTACCTAAATCTTGTCATACATCTGTACCTCCTGCAAAAATTGAAAAACACCGGACAGGAGGACAGACTTATCTCCCAATTGACGCACAATGTCATGCGGAAGATGGAAACGACGACGAAAACCATCAACCGTAAGTGGCCGCCGACACCAATAACATTCAGGAGGATCAACCCCCGCAAAAGGAAACAGTGAGTAAGTCGAGTGTGACCAATGCGCAAACGGGCCAACACCACCTCCTCACGGCGACTGCGGCGACACGCCGAGTGCCATTCCTCAACAGTGCCTTTAATATCTCGGCTGCCGAGGCTGGGAGGCCGTGTATTCAGGTCCAGAAATACATCTGGACGAAATTTTCTCAAATTTTGTTTGATACTTAACTCACTGGGCTGATTGTAACGGTTATGGGTGTAAACTTACAAAAATGCATTTAAAAATCAACTAACTCTCAATACGTCAGAGTTTGGTTCAAAACACTCTCCAGTAAAAATGATAGTTGATTGTTTAAAGGTTTTTCGATATCACCTAAACTCACCGTGGCACTAAGAAGACTAATATCCTTAATATCACACAAAACACAAACGTAGTACAAATCCCAGGAATGATATCATAACCGAAAGTGACGTCATAACAGGAAATGACGTTTACAGGAAGTAATGTCATAAGCCCCTACAAGAAGACCCGCCCCCCCATAAGCCCCGCCTACCATAAGCCCCACCCACCATCAGCTCCGCCCACCAGAGGCCCCGCTCACCATAAGCCCCGTCCACTAGAAGCCCCGCCCACTGGAAGTGACTTGAGAGCCACTTTCATCACGTGACAGGAACGATGACGTCATTACCCCCACTGTAACGTAATTAAGTGAGGCATAATGGAGGTATCAAAAGGATGCAAAAAGGTATCAAAAAGCATCCTGCTCCAGATTAACAAAAAATAAAAAAGTTGGGGTAATAACATCAATTCCCATCCCCTTCCAGATTGACGAAAAAAGTAACAAAAGATACTTTCCCACCATCCTCCAGATCGACAAAAACCGGAAAAAGGAAGAAAAAGCACTTTTCAACCCTTTTCCAGATTGCCGTAAACCGGAAATGACATCATTGCCTCCACTTTTCCTCATGTGACCGGAAGTGCGTCATTACCCCCAGTTTGATCACGTCACCGGAGGTGGTATCATAGGATGTAGCAAAAAGTACTTCCCCACCTGCTCCAAATTGACGAAAGCCAGAAAAAAGGTAGTAAAAAGCACTTTTCCACCCTCCTCCAGATTGATGAAAAACGGAAGTGACGCCATTAACCCCCAATTTTCATCACGTGAGCGGAAGTGCATCATTACGTCATTACCCCCACTTTTATCACTTGACCAGAAATGGAGGTTTATAGCTGACTTAATATCGCATTCTACCCTACTCTCACACATTTTTCTTTCCGAAAGCATCGAACCTATGGTAATGAGTGTTCTTTTCCCTTGTAGGTTTTCCAATCCTGATTCTAAATATGGAAAAAAAAATTCCTCCTCTCTCCTCAAATACGAAGAAAATAAGGTCACCAGATGGCATTCTCAAACCTTAGAAATTACATTTAGCAGTTCGTAACTATCAAAAACTGTAATGCAACCCACGTGAATTACTGAGTAGTTTTAGATGAACATAACAAGATTTTATGTATGTTACCCTCATATGAATTGTTTTAAACAATGGGGGTGAAGGGGGTGGGGGAAGATAGCATTTGAGAAAAACAGAAACACATGAATGATATCCCAAATGCATCAAAACGAGGGGGGGACCTAAAACTCCTTGGAAAAATCAATTTATTTGCTATTTTCTTAATAACATTTTTTGATGAAGCCATACATCACATAAGGCAAGAAATATAAGCCACAATTAAAATGAAGTGATGATACGTTTTCTAACAGGAGGCAAAAAAGGGGCGTAAGGAAGGGGGGGGGGGCACAAAATTTCTCCCATCAGAAAAATATTTATTTCCGCTACTGTTCATCTAAATTGTTTCCAGTCTAATGAGACGGAGCCGAAAAACAGAGGCAGCAAAGGAAGATGCTCCTACCTTTCCTGTTTTACATGTCCCATTTTCAGCTGCAGCTTCATCCTACTGTAACGGTCTTGTATCCCTCATACGCCTTCAATGGGCAAGTGTTTCAAAGACCACTAGTCTTGGTGCTTTTAAATTTGCAGCAGTGTTCACATTACATATGACCTAAAACACAATAAACCACCAGTCATTACGTAAACTAAGCAATAATCGTAGTTCAGAACTGGCATGACGATACAATGCAACAGACGAGAGTTGTCCAACGGGTTGTTATCCAGTCGCATAACAGCAAGGACTTATGTACAGTACCGCTCAAAAATAAATGGACAAACCTTTGTTGCCATGTTCACGCGCTTCCAACAATGGAAAGCAAAACTGGAGCCGACGTTCGGTAATCAGCTGTGCTGGTATGGAGCGCCAATACTTTCTAAGTTTATTGTTGACCGCAGAACGAAGCCTCATCCAAAAATGACCGATTTTGACATTCCAATACGTTATGTTAATGTTTCTGAAGTTATTTAGCAAAAACTTAAAGTAACTCCAAAAGGGCACGTTAGAATAGCAAGTTTTCTAAGGAAGGCATACAACTGGATATTTTTCATAGAAATGAGGCGAAGCATTTAAATTCTAAAAAATGTCGAGTCTTTTAAGGGCGTGAAAATGTTATAAATAATAAAAAAAAAAACAAGTGGCTGCAGCGACTACGTAGTCGTAACTGGTCTTCTGTTCACTTCGGCCACTTTCCATAGTGTTGAGGCGTGTCTCTCTACCACGCACTGGAACAGCGATCTCTATTAAACAGTGCGAGTCAAAAGTCCCTTGCACCGCATCAAAAGCTCTACAGCAGTGGATTTATCCACCTGACTCATATTACTTTGCTTTGTCCGTAATATGGGGACCACCTCATGAGCTTGCGTTGGAAGGGGGGGGGGGGCTGCCCCCCTCAACCCCCAGATATAAAATTTAACTTTGTTCCTGTGAGAAATAGTTGTTTGGTTCCAATGGGGGAAATATACGCATGATCCAGACAATATGATCGCTGAAAACGGCACTATAATTGGATAAACGGGATGCAATGCATTTTATTATATCTTCAATGTAGCCCCAACACCCACATGAGGGCTACCATGCACGGTGCAGGATATTGTCCGGTGCACGCAGTGGGGGGGGGGGCCCTGGGGGGGGGGGGGGTCATCCATGGGGCACCCTACCACCCGTAACCCCCGATAATTACCAAGTTTATTTCTGTTCCATACAATAAACATGACTAACATCCTTGGGTTGAACAGTTGATTCCTGACACCTCCCATGAATAAAAAAAAACCAGGCACAATCACCTATGCCAGTTCGTCAACTGATGACGATTGATGATGAGGGGTGGGGGGAGGGGAGTAAAATAGCTTATTTCTTGAAACGTATACATGAACGTTCCCAATCAACTACCGATTTTTTTGTCTGTTTAGTTTAAAGAACACAGAGAAACTTTGTAACTGAGGGTTGAGGGGGGCGTGGCGTCCGAATGCTAGCTCATGCAATGCCCTCCCCCCCCCCCACCATCTTAGGACAAACGTTGGTCGGTCCTGCGTTAGGTGTGTAATCTCAGTGATGTAGGACCTATGATGGGTGAACCGGACAATTTCCTGCGCCGTTCAGAGAAGCCCTCATGGACGTGGGGCTACAATGAAGATATAATAAAACGCATCCCGTTTAGCATGTCGTTTTCGGCGATCACCTTGGCTGCGCCATGCGCATATTTCCCCAATTGGAACCAAACGTCCATTTCTCACGAGAACAAAGTTGAATTTCATATCTGGGTTTGAGGGGAGCAGGGAGTCCCAACGCAAGCTCATGAGGGGCAAAACAAAGTCCCACGAGTCAGGTGGGTAATTCCAATGCTGTAGGGCTTGTGACGCAAGGGAGTTTTGGTTCACCCAGTATAATCTAAAACACAATTGCAGGTTAAAAATGTGTTAGCTTTTACGCCTAGTTTTAAATTTTACGCGTAATTGTCAGCTTTTATGCCGAATTTTTAGCTGCCGTTTTAATTTCATAAGTATCAGCTAAAAGACAATAGGGTTCGAGCGTAGGCTTAAGCCCTCTCCAGACAGAAGCAAATTTTGTGCGAAGCAATGCGCAACTACGTGCTTACAAAGTCAAAATTGATGCAATCGTTTGGTTGGTGTTGTGTTTAAGGACCAATGTTGAAGTTTTTTTACACCATACTGCGATGCCGTGCAACCGCGAGCAGCCACTCTGGTTAGGGCTTTATTCACGTATGCAAAATGGTGTATGCCGTGGCAACGTGATTTAAGTCTTAATTTCCAGCTTTTAGGCCCAATTTTTTTAACTGCCGTTTTAATTTCGTAAGTAGCTGCTAATGAAGAATTTGGTTCGAGGGCAGGCCTAGTTATCCATGCACACGGTGTCGAGATTATTTTGAAGGAAGCTACTGTGTGTCGTTTTTAAAGTCCCTATGTTTTTACAGTTGCGTGTCTTCCAGTAGTGGGCAAACGCGACGATCAAATGTTATTATTTCATTGAGTTAGGTCGATAAAGCCTATTAGCTATAAGGTAGTCCTTTTTTAATGTGATTTTTCTTAATTAAGTAAATTCTTTTTACCTAAAGTTTTGAATTGCAAGTCTTTAAGACAGTGGCACTCTTATTCCAATTAAAATCTCATTAAACAAGAACAATATAGGCTATCTGTTCAGTTTATTGATTATGTATTAATGTTTAGGCAGTAACGTGGAGTATGATACGAAATACGTTATTAAAAGTATTTTAAAGTGTTTCCGTAAAGCAGACCACATTTTTTACAGTTGGACGTTTGTATTTAAGTCATTAACAGTAAATAAGGCGGACCCGGTCCTTGAAATACTGTTGAAAAGCCCATGTTTGAAAACATAATTTAAGCGAAAAGTAATTCAGAATAAAGTTGTATTGATTAATAATCCTAGTTTACTTTTGGCTCTTCGAACAATCATCGACACAGTGCGAAAATTACAGCTAACTTGTTCAGCATACCTGTCGGCTGAGTTGCTATATGTGGATGGTTGCAGCATTAAATTTCGTTGGGCTCTGTTGTTTGACACCAGCAGTTCGTGGCATATATCAAACGAGGCTTATTTCGAACGTTAGTAGACAGAACATTTGCAGTTTACTCACTTTAAGCATTTTTGGCCTACTGCGAGTTTTGGTACAGATTGCTCTCCGCTATCGCTATTTCTTGCAACAATGCTCCTGTTTACAGCAGCAGCCGGAGCAGCACATCTATTGTTGTGTTTGTCCATTTATTTTTGAGCGGTACTGTACATTATCTGATTTTTTCCACCTGAAATGCCCACGATGTGAAGCCGAAAAACATTAAATTACTGCTAACGGGGGAAAAAACCGTTACAAAAACCGAGTATTAATAGTTCGTGTTTGTCAAATAGATATAACAAACAAACTTGAGTTATCCAACAAAAGATGGCCGTAAAACAGTAAAAAACGATTACTCTGATCACGATCTGATTTTTTCCCTTCCTAATGATTCGATTTCATAGCTGAAGAATGAGATAGTAGTAAACAATTAAAAGTGAAAGACAGTACAGTGCACTGCATATAAAGCAAATAATTTGCGACGTTTCAAAGCAATCACCACTTCGTTATCCTGCAATAAAAGTTACGGCTTTTATGCCAAAAGCAAGTAAAACACTTTAAAAAACCATTAAAAAAAGTGAAAAAAAATTAAAGCCTAAGAAAAAAATAAAATATACTTATGGCAGCATAGAAACTGTCATTATAGAAACCTCACCTGTAGCCTACTAGTGAAGGTGAGAAGTTTGGATGGGATTTTGTGTTCAGCTATTTCTACTGGTTTGATCTGGAGGGAAGAACTCGCCATACCCAATTTTGTAAAATGGGGACATATTCCTTTAATGCGTAGGTTTCTGGCACAATGTGGCAGCCTACAGAATGATTTTGCGAGAAAAATGCAGAGAGTTTCAAGATTTAGCCTTGCTTTATATTGATTTTCGTAAAATAAAATATATTGTTTTTCATGTGTTCTCAAGTCGAGGAGGTGGGGTTACCCTGTCTTTATATTGTGCTAAATAAATGAGAGTGCTTGATCGTCATTTTTGATGTTAGATTTGTGGGACGCAATTCTTTTGTTTAAATTCTACTTCATTGTGCCAGTGTAAATGGCCGTGCTTATCGGTTCTTTGCAGGGAATTTGATTTACAATATGTTTTTTATAAGTTTTTTGCGTGCCGTTAGATTTATATCGACAGGTGCACCTGGGTTGCTGATCGATTTAATATAAGAGTATGAAGAATTTACCGGAGTAATATTATGTGGTGCCCGAACATTCTGGAGGTTTTCAGTTCATCCTCTGACATAAGAAATACAAACAAAAATTTGAAGGTTTTGGTTTTCATGGATTTTGTTATAAAAATGGTTTGTAACCGACTAATGTTGTACACAATTTACTGTAGTAGCAATGATTTACCAGTACTGAAAAATCCTATTAATTTCATTAATGACAGAGTTTCTTTTGTGTTGGTTGTGTACATAAGAGGAGTAACGTATCGACCTAGTTGTATACATAGGTTTAGGATAATGTGTGAATTCAACAATATATGTGGGGATTTATGATCATAGCTGTGTTCAAGAAAGCTATTGCATTAATTTTGAACTCTTCCATAGTGTAGGACAAAAAAAGGCGGCAGCCATAAAGGAATTGGAAATTTTTTATTTTATTCAGTAGTTTGTACGAAGGCAAGTGTAGCGTCAACGCGAGATCTGTAGTATTTTGTTTCAGGAAATTTTGTGATTACGGCAGTATCAATTTTGTGAAGAGCTATGTCGGCCAAAATAGTAAAAATTGCCCCGCCCGTGGGTACTCCGTCCATTTCTGCTATGAAAAGTTTGCCAAAGTGAAAAAAAATGTATAGAAAATGATTTTAATGGTATAAATAAAGAGTTCGATGCTTACAAGCTTAAAAGGCTTACAAAAAATTCCTCTGACCTTTTTGGTTTTCAACTAAAGTAGCGATAAACCTCTTACTAAACGTTTCTGAAAGTGAGAGAAGACTAAAAGAGAGACCACCGTAATTAGGTGTTGCTGCAAGTGCTGTGAGAATTTTAGTATGTAATTTTTTTTTGTGGTATAACACTGTAGCATTAGCCTTATCATATTTTGAGATAACAATGTTAGCATTGCGTTTTAGTTTTCCAAATGCTTCTGTTTGTTTACTTCAGATATTGGGGCGAGTTTGCAGCATAATTACATGGCAGAATTGGACGGGCCCTATCCCCGAATTTCCAACAGATGGTAGCAGGAAAGGTACCGATGGGGGGAAGGAAATTCGGAGCAAATTTTAAAAAATGTCTGTAGGATAGGGTACAAAGGTACGTGTGAAATATTGTACAGCCATTTGGAATTTGGAAGAGTGAGGCAATTTTTAGAATCTTAGAAAAAAAGTAAATTTACGGTGGTGATTTATCCAGGTTGGTTGTGCCAATGGAACCGAATTGACTTGGGTCTCATATTTACGATTGAGACGGGATTGATGCGTGATGGTCTAGTAAAAACAAAAATTTGGGTGAGAGGAATAAAAATAATCGGTGCCAGTCTTATTGCTTTAAGGCAGGAACCAAGTTCGAAAAACTGTTACGATGCGTTTAGTTAATAGCTGCATAGTGTTTAGCACAAATTGCTTGAATTCTGAGCAAGATAGATTCAATGTATTCTGCACGAGATTGATTGAATTTAAATTTAGCACTAAATGATGTAGAAAAAATACGATGGAAGGTGCATTTTAAACAAAATGCAGCTTTTGCCACGTATGTGAAATTCTCCACGTAAGCAAATCCCAGAAAATTATTAAAGGAGGATAACACTATTTTCAGCAGGTAAAAACTGGCTGCCTTGGTTTAAACATTTTACAGTCAAGGCTAAAAAACGGAATGAAAATAGTACAAGCACTAAGAAGTAACGATTAAAAATGAAAAGTCAAATAGTACTTACAAAATAAACAATTTGTGAAGCTCACAGTTAATAAATTGAAAAAAATAATTCTGGTCCATATGGAAGTTTCCTTAAGGTGATATCCTTTTTTACCTGCTAACCGTATAATTTAATTAGTTGATGATTTTTTTTTATAACGACTGAGGCTAAAGTTTTTATGCAGAAATATCGCACTATTAAAGCATGTTAGATGTACAATGTACATATTTGCTTCAATGAGGTAACAGTCACAAATTTAAAAATCGTTTACCATAAACCATTAAGTGAAAAAAATCACTGCACAAAATCAAACATAATATAGGATGAAATTCTTTTTAAGTACCAAAATTTGGTGAGCATATTTTACAAACAGGTTTCCGAGATGAAATTAAGACACTAAAGGCTGATTCCCACCAAAATCGGAACTGAAAAGGAATAGGAAAACGGAAAACAGAAAACGGAACAAAAAGTACAACCATTCCCACCGAGGTCGAAAGACTTAAATGAACCGCCAATGGGCACTAGCTGACCGGCTCAAGGTAATTAGAGCTTAACCACTCTCCGACTGGCTGACCGACAAGCCCTCCCCTCTTTCCCCATCTCCCTCATCACCCTGCTTGCGTAGGCTGCATTGGTTGGGTTAATACAGTTAAGAAATAGATAAGCTTCGTAAACATAGAGGAAGAAAGCTAAAAACGATCGTGATTGTTTTGTAATGTGAAATAAAAATGGTAGGTCATGTAAGATCACTCTTCCTTTATATCATGCTGTCGTTCGTAGTCGTTGTGTCGTAGGCAGATTCCCAAATTTTCCATGTTTTAAATGCTATTTTAATAAGTTTCCGGATAGTCCTACTGAGTGTATAACGGCCACGAATGTGTTTTTTTTATCATCGTGGCAGTTTGCTCTTTTTAAAATAGAAATAACCGGTGGCAGCCATACTTCTTTTCAAGCGAGCGAGTTGTGTGGCCGTGGTGTCACGCGCCTTGTAGGCGCGAAGCAATTGGCTGACCGATATGCAGTTCAAAACGGCACGAATCGGAAAAGCTAACCAGCGGTCGAGCGCACTTCGGAACGGAAAAGTTATTGGAAAGCGTCTGAGCATGCGCATTTGTGCACTTTTCCTTCCTTTTCCGATTCGATTCCGATTCCAGTTTTGGTGGGAATCAACCTTTATGCATCGTACGAGCCATTGCTCACCAAGACTCACGGCTGGCATCAAAGCACTTCCTCAGAATTCTGACTCCAGCAATGGAATAGAATTTTTAATTAGGTACGAGAGGTCAGTTGAATTCTTGCTTCTTACAAATTCATACTTGAAATATTTATTATAATACACTTACTCTGTTTTAAAGCACTTTTAAAATAACACCTTACTTAACCCAGTTTTTTACAAAAGAGTTTGTACAATAACAAGGAAAGGTATTCATTTTAAATTTACATTCAACACCTGCGTTGGCTAAGTTACGAATGAGTAGGATAATCAGTTACTAACGATGAGTAGGCAACCCAGCACGTATAACACCGTAAGCTGTTGACACGACGTAGACTAACCCCAGAGAAAGAATAAATTAACTTTATTGTGTTAAACCAAATAAAATTAACTTTTAGGTTTGCATCCTATTATTTTAAAAAAAAACATGGAATTTTTCTTTAATTGTTTTTTGTATTGGTTTCACTGAAATGTTATTCTGTTGCTACTGCTCATGGGAAGCTAACTTGTACATTTGTGAATAATCGAAGTAGTAAAACAATAAACTTCGTTGTTGCGAATATTTTTACAGTTTATTATTTTCCTCTTACATGATAATACTTAAGCAAACTTGTTGAAAATGATATCATGTGGATCATGTTCCAAATTTGCTTAAGTCAGCAAATTGAGAAATTGGAACCGTTCCAAATGCAATGTCATGAACTGAGTCAGATGAATTTAAAACGTTATAAATGTTCCATTCGTCTCTTCATACAACTGAGTGACTGCAATGGATGGTTTAATAGTTGGGGAATAATGCTCTGTGTTTAAACGCTAATGGATTATTCACAAAAATGTATGCATATTAGTCTTAAATAGTAGACCCCTTTAATTTGTTTAATACATTCTGCGTGTTTTCTCTGGAACGTGGAATGGATCTCTACAAAGCTATTTTGTTAGAGACCTTATATGTCATACGGTAGAAAATGTGAGTTACCTAGTTCTCTTCAAATAACTTTCCATCATTGTCCACACACTCACAACAATGCCACAGATCTTTCAAAGGCTTGGCATTTCAGAGACTTTAAATGGTCTTTCACAGACTGATAAAAAAATTGCTGTGTAACTATAGTAACGAAGGCACTGACATAAACAAACTCAACACAATACAAGACTTGAGACGTAGCGACAATAACATATTGACACAGTGGTTGGTAGACGCCAAAGAGGGCAACACCAAGTTCGTGTTTTCATATTGCGTTGTTAAATCGTTTTTCGTTTGGGAATAGAAGATAAAAAATCGCGAATGGATAGTAGAATGTAACCAAGCTAGACGTGCATCATCGCTTGTCAGTTGTAACGTGGTATGAATCATCGGGACGACAATCTGCATGGCATTGCAATCTTATTAAGTATTCTGCTTTATTAGTGTTTCTTCCTAAGTAAGTTCCTACCATATACTTCACGTAGTAATGCTCGCAGGTTTCACACTCTTGAAACGAGTGAACATACTTTAAGGGAATTTTATAGCTTCTAAATAAAGAATAGCCGTTTAGATGTAGTGTTGGTGCAAAATTCTGATGGCTATACATAATACCCTTCATCGTTAACTTTGTTTATTCTTCATGTACTTTGAGTGCATAGCTATTTTAATTTTTAAGTTCATAATATTACAATTATTACAATATTACAATATTACAATTTTTTTTGATCTGGTGTTGGATTGTTCCGCGCAGGAATACGGGGATTCTGAGAGGCCCTTACAACTAGTTGCCCAATCATCAGGGAGGAGCCTTTGTAGTGCAATTAAAAGCGTGGAACCGAAATGCTCACAATTGACACACAACCAAAAAGAAAGTCATCAAACGTTTGTAGAAAAGTCCCCATTTCCTTTTACCCGGAGAGGCTACCCCAATCCCAATCTGATACTGGTGGCAATTTGTATTTGTTCAGTACAGCATTGTTCTAGCGGTTTCATTCTTAACCTGAATGAAGATGTTGAATTTAAATGTATGTCGACAGGACTACATAGAATTTTGATTTATATTTTTAGTATGGCTGTTACATTGTATAAATCATTTTAAAATTAATTACCACATGTTCTCAGTGGAGTACAATTCCGGGCAGAAATACTAAGTAAGCTTTTAATTTCAAAAATTCGGATTCATTTTCAGGATTTCTAACGAATAAAAATTTTTAAAAACAGGCTTTTTGTTTTTCACTATTTTGAATGGGTTAAAGATTCAAAGTTAAAATAAATTGAAAACGTGTGAACACGAATGTTGTGAATGGTGTTTCCACGTTACCTCAACTCAACCAAGGTCCCGATATTGTTTCTAAAGTCTTAGGCATTTCTTTACTAGCTGGGAGAAAGAATGGCTGCTGTGGTCAAATGCACTTATCTTCAGTGTAAAATTACTATTGCAATCTGTATTCTTTTCAAACAAAATGAAAACATTCACATAAAGTTATGTAAACTATCAAATTACTAAAAAAATCATTAAACGAGTGTGAAAACGTTAAATCTAGAATTCAGGAGTACACCATCTACACATTTATCTGCATAAAGTAAAAACGGAATCGTATTTTTACAAAAAGTATAGTACAGAAAATTACGATAAACGTAATAGATGACAGGATCTCGCCAACCAACGTCCCGAGATTGTTTCTAAAGTCTTAGGCATTTCCTTACCAGCCGGGAGAAAGAATGGCATGCTGTGGTCAAATGCACTTATCTGCAGTGTAAAATTACTGTTGTAATCTGTGTTCTTTTCAAACAAAACAAAAACATTCACATAGACTATGTAAACGATCAAATTACAAAATTAAATCATTAAACGAATGTGAAAAAGTAAAAACGTTAGGTCTAGATTTCAGGAGTACACCATTTACATATTTACCTGTATAAATTAAAAGAGGAATCGTATTTTTACGAAAGTATTGTACAGAAAATTAAGATAAACGCAATAGATAGGTCAGGATATCGCTCATTTTGTGAAATTGGGGAGTACAGTTATTTGGTTATTATAAAAGCGGGGAACAAAACAAACCTGATAATGGTTTTAGTTTATTAAACGTGGCAGTCCATATATGAGCAGATAAAAGTAGAGATGGAAAGAGAGGACATTACCATCCTGTTCCCCTCCCCTCTGCAACCCCAAACCATCCTTTCTGACCGTGCTTGCCAGTTATTGGTGTTAGTTCATATCTTTCGTTAGAAACGAGGCTTATAAGAAATTGTGTAGGTTTCCTTCACAGTTGTTGTGTGTTTGGCGTATTATTGTCTGTTTTATCGTGCTTTTTATGTTTTTATTTTAGTTTATCGCCCTTTATTTTTTCCTTTAAAACTCTCTTTTGCTTCATTCAAATAACATTTGCTTATAAATTCGAGAGTTAGTTTATATTATTGACATTATATAGCTTAACATTACTATTTCTAACTGACGAAATAGTTCTACGATGCCTCCAGTTGAAGTATCTAAAAACTAGTGCTGGCTACAAGAATGACAGGGGGATGATACGAATATTAAGACTAATTCATTGAGGCTACCTATAGTGCACAACATTGGCTCTCACACGACAAAATGAAACTTGTGTTTAAAATGTCAGTTATCAATAAATTTAACTGATGCAAGGTGATTTAATTTAAATAATGAAGCTTAAAGAATGAATGTGTGATGTGGTGTAACAAAATGTGATGAACTATAATAGTGCTACTTTCATATGAACTGCAGTGCTATGCTAGTGGCTGAGGCCAACCATGTGCCAAACAGCAACCTAAATCTGGTCCCGTATCTGGACTTCAAGTTAAATTTAGGGAACCAAACTTTAAAAAGGTTGCAACGTTAAATTATTGTTTTGATAATGACTGCAACACAAGTAGCTATGGACATAACCATAGTGATGAGGCCTAGAAACAGTAAATTATTTTGAAAGGCTAAAATCATTATCCATTATAACAACAAACATTTACAAAATCGAAGACGGAAACACAGTCTGCTTGGGCCTCGTCATGTACCATTTCTTCAATATTTGGTAGATTATAACATTTTAACTTGGATCTTTTAAAAACTTCAATTTTTGTGTGGTTGATGTGATAGACAATTAAAATTTCACCACCTGGTAGGCAATGAGACCACAAGACTTCAAGAAAGCACGCTATTTAATTTTCGTAAATATTATGTTTTCCTTGTTTACAAGAAAATTAATATTTACAATTAAAAACTCATGAATGACACCTGTCTTCACACACACATAGAGCTTAGTTGGAAGCGCCATTCATGAAGCCTTTTCCAACATAGCATTTGTGAGTGCCAGGATGGGTGTCATTCATGACTTTTTAATTGTATATTTTGATTTTGTTGTGACCAAGGAAAACATACATTTTATGATGTGCTTATTGATGTCTTGTGTTTCTCATTGCTGTTTTCAAATGTTGGTTCTTTTGTTACGAGTCTGTCGTGAGCTACTACACGACTTCCATTCTCTTGTTGTAATATTACCATAGAAGACTTATGCACGCTGTTACTCCTTTTACCAAATGCCACTCGAGTAACTTGTTTACGTCTTGGTCAATGAGCTGCTTCAATTGTCTTGAATATCGCGACTGTTTTGTCATCACCTCTTCATTATCTGTGAGTTTGACGTCAACCACAATTTTATTCGTTCATCCAGGACGCAGAGAAAAAATTGCCGGCACCCGTGAAACAATCTTAATCATTAAAAACTTACGGTCGGTATAGATATATATGTATGTATATATGCACCTCTTCGCCTCTGGAAGTAGGAGGCTAAATATGTGAGAAATGTGTCGAAAGACATGCAATTAAACCGTTTATAGCGTAGGCTTATTTTTAAGAAACGAGAAGGGTCTTAAACGCCCCAAATTAACGAAAATCTAGCCGCCGCAACAATCACGCAACAATCAGCAACAATAACGCAACAATATGTGACGTCATTGATTGTTGACAGATTTTTTTCGTGAAAGCTTCGAACGTTTAAGGAACGTGTGGCAACAATGTATTGGGGGCAACGGTTGTTGTGAGTGGCAGCATCTGAATAGTCCTCATTCAGAATGAAGCACGTGCAGTTCACGGGTGGGAAAGCTGTTGGAGTTGGTTTATAGCTGCTTAAAATCCAATACGACAGTTAACCTGATTAGCATTTAAATTAAATCACATTACGCAGAGATACGAAAAAGATAAAATACTAAAAATACTAAATTACGTAAAGCAAATACATTAACAACCGAAAAAGGTATTAAGAATATTTTACCTCTGCATTTGCAACATTCCAAACAGTAAGAATCGACTAGTAGTGTACACGTTAAACCAACAGCTGGTTCTCTCCTCATATTTATAACTTTACGAGCAGCTTAAGCTTTGCGTAGGTCTAACAGCGCAATAAAAATACGTGAAACATGAAAACCAATGTAAAATGTCATACTAACACAAATTGCAACTGAGTGGTGTGTGGTGGTGACTGTCGTCACTTGTACTGTACAGCTTATGCAGCACAATATATTTGAATTTAAAAAATAATATTGTCCCTCTTCCCCCAGAAATAACCTTAGCAATTTAAAGTACGTTTATGTTTGTAATGTTTTAAACAGCAACATTCGTCCGGTAGTGTATACATTAACCCATAGGAGTTGATTGTGTTTGAATGGATAAGCAACTCCCAGCTCAAATGCATAGCCGAAGTGCGTAGTCTTCGATGGCAAGCGTGACTCACGAATGTACCCAGAATACAAAGCGCGTCTGCTACTTCCGCCTGACCAAGCCGCCATGAGGTATTCGCAGTTGATCCGCTCGTAGGCGGTGGAATTTTCTGTGAAATACGCCCTGTACTACATTGTTTATGATGTATCAAACGTAGGTAAGATAAGAGATTGTTATATTGCCAGGCGTTACGTGCCATTGTGTTTTGTAACAAAGTTTGACAGTCGAACGAAACCTTAACGCCGATTGTTGGGGAAGTAAATATCGTATTTTTGTAACACGAGACGGGGTGCTTACGAATGCATGATATTTGCAAGAAAACCGGTGTAGAATGAGACATCTTCTTGTGACAACAGTAACTTTAACCAAGTTAAAATGTCGTAGCAGCAGAAAAATTGAATAAATTACTAAATCTAATTTAGTACCGTTATACCAGTTTAGTACCACGTTATACTAGGCGTCGTCTGCTTTTTCCGCCATGTTGAAAGATGGTTTAGATGGATAAATTTCCGATCGCGCGGCCGCGAGTGCCAATTGGCGTGGCGGTACGTCCTTTGACTCCGCGCTCTTAAACTTCCGGTTTAGTCAAGTTGCTTATTCACCAAAACACAATCAACTCCTATGATTAACCCATTACGTGGTTCACTCCTTATCAATAATCCAGAGAAGTTGTGCTAAAATAAGTGAAACTAGAAAACCCATGTAAAGTGTGGGGTGGTTGAGATCCAGAGAACAAAATAAGATACTATTTTGCTATTTTATATTCGTCAAAAATTATAGGCGACAATTGGTTCCTGTTTCAACGGATCACACGTAGCGGGAAAGAAGAAAGCTTCTAAGTGAAAATTCTTAAAATATGTGAAACAATGAAACCCATGTAAAGTGTGGTAATAACAAAAAATAAAAGCGATGATTGGTTCCTGGTGTTCGGCTCTGGCGTCGCTTTTACTGTACAGAGTCCGCAGCGCAATGTATTTGAATAAAACAATAATTTGTACCAAGAGCGGTATAAAGGAGACCTGTAGGGCTCAACAGAGTATCATTGATAAAATTGCCAAGCATGTTTAGTTCAAGCATGCAGTAACTCGCGTACTACAGCGTTGAAAGGATAGCGGGGATGGATAAGGAATCTGCAAGCCAAGGCTGACTAGGGGAGAAATCGTTTGTCTCGCCTCCTGGATCATTGGCAGTTTGGGTGCACATCGGAAAGGAGATGGGTTTTTAAACGGCGAAGCCGTTTTTTGTTCAGTAAATTTGTTTATGAACTGAAACCTTACGAAAAACGCGCACTGCACTCTCATCATTTGCTTGATCGTTTTAGATGTAGAATGTCTGTCAACAACATACGAGTTGCAGCATATAAGCTTCTCGAGCGTAGCGAGACGACACGGAATGAGCGAGCAAGCAAGCGACTCCGCTAGTCTTAATCATTAAAAACTTATGGTTGGTATATATAAGTTACCTATATATATATAGGTATATATGTACCTCTTCTCCTTTTGAAGTAGGAGGGCTAAAAATATAAGAAATGTGTCAAAAAACAGGAAATTAATCCGGATTTCGCGTAGGCGTATTTTCGTAGTTCTAGGTAACATTTTTCCTCTCGAAAAAAGCGAAAAAACCCTTTAGACCAATGTTGAAACGAATTTTTCGAAGTTGATTGTTAGTTTCGGATATCACATCTTCCTGCTGTACTGATGGTTCACAATTGTTGCGCCACGTAGGAGGCGCGTGGTCCAGTAGTGTTGTCAGTAGGATTATGGCTGGCAATGCGAACAGCCGTCATTCAAGAATGAGGCACGTGCAGCTCGTTAACGGGACGATTGTTGGAGTTGCATTTTGGAAATTTCAAATACAAACACCTATTTAGCCTTACATTTAAATGAAATTACGAAAGCTACGAAACGATTAATGGTAAATTAGGCCTATTTAAACAAAATATATTGATAACATTTATTCAAAAATGTTTCCACGTTTGCATTTGTAAAACATCGATGTTCGATCGATAGTGTGCTAATAGCTGGTGCTCTACTCAGCAATAGTCCAGCCTAATAGCGGTAAAAACGAATAGTTTCTAGGTACGATTTCGCCTTGCACGAATCTTTTATAATAGCCAAAAATTATAGACGACATGAGGTTGCTGTTTCAAAGCATCACACGTATCGGGGAAGGATAGGGCTTTTAAGTCAAAATTCTTAATATTTGTGAAACAAGGAAACCCATGTAAAGTCTGCAAAATTTATTTGAATACAAAATAATCTATACCAAGAGCGGCACAAGGACTATGAATGATAAAATTACCAAGCATTTCAGTTCAAGCATACAGCAACTAGCGTGCTACAGCGTTGAAACGGCCTTGCAGCGGGGATGGAAAAGGGTGCTTCAAGCCAAGGCCAACTGGGAAGAAATCCCGTGTCTTGCCTCCTGGCTCATTGTCTCTTAAGTACATACCAGAAAGGCGAACGCTTCTTCAAGCCAAGACCGACTATGTACAAATCGCATGCCTAACCTCCTGGCTCAATGACAGTACAATCGTGTGCCGGAAAGGGAATGGCTTCTTCAAGCCAAGGCCAACTGGGCTACAAATCACGTGCATCGTCTCATAGCTCATTGGCAGTTTAGGCGCACGCCAGAAAGGGGATGGTTTCTTCAAGCTAAGGCCGACTGGATACGAATCGTATGTTTCGCCTAAGGAATTGCACTTAGCTCTTGGGTGGCCAGTCCGTTGGATTGATTTATGCTTATCATTTGTTTATCAACTGAAGCCTTACGTCTGCAAGGCTGCAAGGGTAGTTTTTTAGAGAATTTGTGAAACCGTATCGTGGCGAAGGTCAGCGTAGTAGCACCAGGGTATGATGGATGACGTTGTGTGGTCCTAGGTTCAATATGTACATGTACTTAAGTTGTTTTATAGTAGGGCGTTTGGATATGGGCCATGGCTCCACTAAATTCATTATTCCCCGGCCCTCACGAAAAACACGTACTGCACTCTGATGATTTGCTTGATCGTGTTAGATATGGAATATCCGTCATCAGCATAAGAATTGCAGCATGAAAGCTCCTCGAGCGTAGCAAGACGACGCGGACTGAGCGAGCGAACCGAGCGACTCCACTAGTATGTCATAAATTCTTTCGCTGATCCGGGGTTAAGTTGGATGTTACCCATGGATCAGCTGAAGAGTTTAAAAGGTGTTGTCTCACGGATGCAGGATAAATGGATCTAAATCTTTATCACTACATATGGCACGTAAGGTGCCATTCAAGGCGTGGTGCATCCTACGTTTCCTTCAGTTTGAAAATGGTATTGGTACTGTGTATATTCTTCACACCTCATTAGTTACAAAAGTATTCACCAGTTTCAATGTGAAAACAGTTCCTTGGTCTCATTGAAACACGTCCGCAAATCCTTGTCAAAAAACCAGTTCTTAAATCATAGGCTGGGTGTTGCAGTTACAATAGGTATTGCCTCCGGCCGTTTTGTTGCTGCACACACTGCACTAGTAAGTTCCTTTTCCCCCTTCACATTTTACTATTGTTCATATATGCTAGTGCACAGTGAGTTAGATTTGGATATATGAGTGTGGGGTAAAACTGGAGGTAGAGTGTTCTCTAATAAGTGTAGAATGGGATTGTCCCTTAGGAATTTTATTGTAAATTTATGAATATGTTCATTTCAATTCTCAACCCAAGACATACAGCATAGCTTAAGTCTTTTAATTTCACTCCAGCGATGTTGATGTTCGGCTTGTAATTGTAAGGCTTTGATGGATGTGAAAGACCATAAAGTTGGTTTTACCTGCATGTGAAGCTAGCCTGTTCGAACAAAGCCAGTCAGACAAGTTTTAGCTTTTCATTGAGAAATTTTTCAAAACGTTGATGTTTCTGCCAGAGATATATACCGTCGTGTTGTCAGTGAAGAGAAAAGGCAGAAGTAAAGTGGATAAGGAACGTAGCTCATAAATGTACAGCAGGAAGAGCAATGTTTTGAGATCGAAACCTTGAGGAACTCCACACTGACTATGTAAGCAAGAACGATATAATATTATTGATCTGAACTAACTGTTCTCTGTCCTGCAGATACCTATCAAACCAGTGGTAGGCTGTGCCAAGACTGTCATAGTGGAAAAGTTTCTCTAACAAACGTTTATGATTAACAATATCGAAAGTTTTTTTTAGATCATTACAAATTGCAATAGTGTAATGATTTTTTCCGAAAGATTCCATTACATCATTTACCTGTTTAAGAGTAGCATCCTCCGATTTCTAGCAGCACAAAGCGGGATTGGTTATTGGTTAATAATTTAATGGTCTCTAAAAAGTAATGGAGTTGGGTGAATTCAAAAATTGTCGATATAATTGGGAGTATTGAAAAGAGTCAATAGTTAATGACTTCATAGTAACTGATCCTGCTATGGGAATTGGAATGATTTTAGCAATTTTCAAATTATCGGGGAATTTCCCTTGTGTGAGGCTAAAATTAATTATATCAATAAGTTGTAAGCAATTGGTTGTACAACTTCCTTATAAACGTTGGATAGATAGCATTGAGACCGGATAATTTTGTTTTCCAGAAGTTGTCAATTATAGACCTAATCTCAATAGTCAAGCTGGGAGTAAAAAAATAGTTACATGTTGGTGAATGCATGTACTGGGTACCAGTTTTTCCTGCTGGTTATCCAGGTTTTTCCTATCAAGAGTAGTGCTTATTGAGCTGAAATAGTTATTGAAAGCTTGCACGAGATGTACTGGATTGCAAATAGTGTTACTGTGCATATTAATATTTGATACAATTAAATATTTATTCTTTCCCACGAGCTGATTTAAGACCTTCCAGGTCAATTTCGCATCTTGGCTCGCTTCCTTTAGTAAAACGCAAATGTATTTGTTCGTAGTATCTGTAATGCCTGTAGGAAATTTCAACATAATATTTATGTTTTTTTCGTTACGGAGTGAGCTTTTTTTATTTTATATTTTTTAGAAAGTAACCATATAATGTGGATTTTGTTTTACAAGAGGTTTTGATAGCTGGGATAATCCATGGGCGTAGTTTATGTTTGTTTTTATGTTTAATAATTTTTACTGGAAACAATTCCTCGTAAATGGTTGTAAAAGTGGTTACAAAGCAATTGTACACTTTATTTACATTCTCATTTCACGTGGAAGAAGCTTCTGCTTCCTAAGCATTATTTAAATTTGTCAGAAGTAGTGCTAATTAGTCTTTTTCCCCGGTATTCAATCGTGGTAATTGGGTTTGCCTTTTTATTAAAGAAGTGGTATGCAAGGTCGCAAGTTGGTCAGAAATAGGTTCTGGTAGAACATACACTTAAAAGGTATTAGTATTATTATTGCAAAATTGTTGTCAATAATAGTAGTTGTATTCTTGGTAGGAATGGTAATAGAGGTAGTAAACCCAGAACTTCAGGCCTGGCCAAGCCACCTATTAATGCTTGGGTTCTTCTCATGAGCTAATATGTTTAAATTAAAATCACCAATCGGATAAATAATGTCTTTTGATTTACGGTGGTCATCTCAAATTCAGTGTAAAATGCTTCGTAATTTGAATTTGGTTACCTATAGAACGCACCAATAATCACAGTTTTATAATAAAACTTTATTTCAATAAAAAGGATTCGACAGTTATCTGCCCGTTTGAAGTTGAGGTCGTTGTCTCCTGGCATAATTTCATTTTTCTTCGATATAAAACATCACTTCACCATGATCATTAGGTGTTTTCCAAAAATTATTTCCAATGGTTCAGTAATTTATTCTGTCTGAAAAGGTATTCCTGTGCATCCTAAACCATGTCAAGAATAGGGCAATTAGGGCAACAGTTTACGTTTGAGGCAAGAGCTTCAAGACCAGCATAATGACTGTTTTCACGTTAAATATTCAAGCATATAACAACAAATGGGTCACTGTATTCGTTTTGGCTGGATAAATCCAGTAGGAAGTCAGAGCAACTTGAGTACACATCGTTCTTACGACGAATGGGTATCACATTAATTATTTAATCCGCATTAATGCGGTTTATGTACTCATTCATGAGAAAATTGTGGAAGGAGTTAGTATATTAAGGGTCAATAAATGGAACAATGTAGTGAGAAATAAAATAAAATACAATTGATTTATGGAACTCATAGGTTGAACGGCACGTAGTAGTTACTAGGTATTGGATAAGTGCTCACGATAGGATATACCTGTATTATAAAATTGGTACAAATTAAGGTAAGTTAAGTGATCCATAAATCAAGAAAAAATAAATTTCTTTGGAGGAGATTCCAGATTAAGAAGCAGTTATTTTGTACAGTTCACTGCACGTCTTAACATAGTGTTTGTTTTCATCTGGTGTCAGTATCACTATCTCGCCGTCACCTATCCAGACTTCTTTGTAGTTGTACAGTTTGTAAGAGTTTCAGTAAAGCAGCGTTAATGTTCTCTCTAATAGTGAGTGATCGCTGATTTCCGCAGATATTTTTTTGCCCGAAGAAGTTCATCCCGCTCAAGATAAGAAGTAAATTTAATGATGGCTTTAGGTTTTTCACTGCTGGATCATCAGACATGGCGGGCAAGATCAATATCCTGCATTGAGAGCTATACGTTTAGTTTCTTCTGCAAAAAACCACAACATCAGCCTTTTCTCCTTTATTTTCCGAAATTCTGAACACACGCAAACAGTTTTTAATGCAGTTTAGTTGGCTTCGTTAATGATAGCAAGCTAAAACAAAAAATATCGGCGACTTGTTTCGTCCAGTGAACTCGGGCTCATCAGACAAAACAAAATCGTAAGCCCATGGTTACTGGGTGAAACATTAACTTTTTGCGATTTTTATTGCTTGTTCACTCTTCATATTTTAACTTGTGCTGGGCCGTAAAACCACTTTTTATAGTCAATTTACGCTTCCTCTTCAAATATTATTATTACATTCTATAGCTTGTTTTGGTTTCTATAGCTACATGAGGTGTAGCAGAAAAATTTGCCGACGGCATTTCCTTTTTGCCAGTCTGTAAATAATGCCTTTCCAAAATGGATATAGTCACAAGGTAAATATTGCTTACTGTTTTTTTGCGGTTATGAATGCTTTTGTTGCAGCACATTTTTACCTGACACGTTGATTTATTTCATTTTATGCATGTTGGTGGTCTGAAATAGAATAGCTTAGTAGTTAAAAGTGATTATCTCATAATAC
This sequence comes from Lithobius niger, assembly GCA_023313725.1. Classification (NCBI taxonomy): domain Eukaryota; kingdom Metazoa; phylum Arthropoda; class Chilopoda; order Lithobiomorpha; family Lithobiidae; genus Lithobius; species Lithobius niger. The sequence goes on from JAHWFP010199878.1 coordinate 222,406, forward strand.
CATGCATTGGCTTTCCTGGGTCATCCCCATGTCAATGGCTGTTTTACTGTTGGACAATGAAAAGAGCCGAGTCATTTAAACTTGTCTGATAACTTTGTGAGAAATATTGATTATCCTGAGCGGCACGGGTTTTGCTGTACAAACAAAATGTTACTTGTGTGAATTTAGGAACAAAGTTATAAGCTGGCATGTTACGTTATTTGAATGCTAATGTGTTATTAAATTTTTTATTCAAAGAATGCAATGGTTGTAGATCTTTTTTAAAAGAAATGTGGTTTGATACAATGAGCTATTTTTTTTCACCGAGCTGCGAAGTGGTTGTAGGCAGAACTGAAATCAAACGGTTAGCTCTATGTATAAGCAAATGCATGTAGCTTTAATCTCTATCTTTCGTACCCATTACTGATTGAAACGATCCCATCTTCCAAAAGCTGCCATCTCAACGGGCCAATGATTTTAAAGCAATCCGACGCAGTGGTTGCACAGTACATAAAAACAGTTTAGAAAGCACTTATATGAGTAATTAGTAATAAAAGCCATTAAGTTCAAAGAAATAAAACTTTACGACGTTTTGCCTCCCATTTCGAAACTGTTTTCAAGAGAGCAGGAAAAATTAAAACCAAAACAACAACATGGTTTGCTACGAACTACACCCCATTCATATGAAAGCATTGATATAAAAAGATCAAAGCCTTTAAAATTCTATAGAATGCAAGGGTAATTAATAACCCAAACCATTTATCAATTACCAGAAAGTGGTGACTGTCAATGCTTAAAGCACAACACTAACCACAGGTCAGCATATCGAATGAGAATGCCAGTAGCCATCTTCTCATTCGATCTGCAGCCCTGGCATTAGTTTTGTGCTTTAACTTTGACAACCAGCATTTCTTTGTCCTTAATTGTGATGGGTTGTATTATTTATTTCCCTTGTATTATATAGAATTGGAAATACTTTTCTTTTTATTACCAATGCATTCACTTGAATTCCATTGCGTTTAGTTCACGTTAAATCGTGGTGTTGTGCTCCTTTTCAATTTTCCTATTCGTATGAAAACCACACCAACTGGCAGCCAAAACATTGTAAAACCTGACTCCTTTGCAGTTAGGTAATGTTATCTTTTTACTATTTATTAGTACCGTAGGGCAAAGCACTTCTTCATGAGTAGCTTCTCCTTTAGGTAGGACCAACCACTAGCAAGCCATGTTTCATTAGTTTTGCTGCCTTTGTTTTTCTTCTAAGATTACTCACCAAAAGACAGTTGTTTTGTTGTAATTTACAGAAGATGAAACCCGGCCTCTTGGTTTGAACTTAGTACTGGAGCAGGGGATTACAAGGTGTCACACGGACAACTCACAGTATAGAAATGTCTCTAAGGTATTCTTTCTGGCAAACCCTAACTACACTCTCGTACAATTTTAGGTATGACAGTTAATATAATTTCCTCCTCGAAAATAAGGGCAAGTTATCACTGCACTCATTATCGTGAAATTAAGCCGCTCCTAATTCCATTATGTTTAGGACCATATTTTGGCAACTTTTTTGTGTTGAATACCATTAACTGAATAATAGTTAATGAACTATTTATTTCGTACACTCATCACCACCATTGTTAAAACAGTTTAGGACTTATCTCCGCTTTCTGCTACAGTATCTGTGAATTTCTTCGAATCCTTTTTTTGAAAATTCAGACTTTTACGCTGAAAAATAAACATTTCATAACAGCTATTTTATTTACAAAAGCTAAGTAAACAGTGCCATTTAAAGATTTTACAGCCTCTACTTCTGTATTCTGAGTAACCCTGAATGAGGTAAATCTCCACTCGGCTCCTGAAGTACATACTGAGGTAGTGACTGAGGTTGGCGCTAATGACCAAGTTGTCGACGCGCCATTAAGCCTTAATCCCCCCCCCCCCATGAGTCTCTCCATTCCCATTTTTGGTCATATGCCCAAAAGTAAGGCAAAAAGATTGAAAGTATCATTTACACTCCTCTCTCCAAGTTTGGATGGATCACATTAGCCTAGACCAAAGTTGACCCCTTCAAACCAGAAGTGTGTTTAGGGGAAAAAAATCTGATAATCAATCTGCCACTTCAGCTTCCTAGCCGCAACCATTCGGACAAGGGGATACCAGAAATCAGAAGATTGCAGTTCACGATTAATTTGATTTACTGATTTCTGCCGGAACTTGAAAATCGCGACCTTCTTCCTTGTACAAGGCTTTCAGTTCGAAATTTTGAGAACCGGCAGTTTAAATTTAAAGAGCTTATCAGATTTTAATTTTTAAAACAAAAATAAATTCTTAATTTCAAGGTACAGAATTTCTGCATGGTTACTTTTACCGAATATTTTACACTCTACTGTAAATACCGACAGATTAGTCTTGCTCCCTGCCATTTTATGTTTGCCAAAGCCGGATATGACTGTTCGTATAGCATTAGCCTATCCAGTATTGGGAAAGCCAAATGGAACGATGCGAGTTATGGATGCAAGCTGCACTATATTGTTGAAAAAAGAAATAAAGAGCAAAAACGATTGTTGTGTGCATGTAATCTGAATAATAACAAATGATACCACTGTTTTGTAGTAATTATCACGATCGGGTCACAGTGCAATGTTTTCAACATTATTTGGTAGCAAATTTATAGCAAAAGAGTACACTAGTACATTGAACAAAATAATGCAGCAAATGCAGTACGTTTCTAACTACTCTTCTATTGATTAAATACTTAATGTAACATACATTCATACATTTATATATTCATTGCATTAAATTGGCGAATATTTACGAGATCTGTCATGAGTATTAACAAACAAAAACGCCATTCCAAATGCCATCGATTTAACTTTAACACTTGCTTTATTGAAAAATTAAGTTAAAATCCAATAAACAATTCTTACCTTATAGAGTTATGATCCCCATATGATCTGTAAAATTTGTGTTTTAAATGATGTGGGTGGATGGAAAACCAGTTATATACATGGTTGCGAAATCTAGCAACCAGAAATGGTATAACCTTGACACGGATAAATTAAGGTTCCTTTTGGCCAGGGATTAAATAAATTCCGTTATTCGAAATATTTTTGAGAAAAATAACACTTGAAAAGTTTTTCATAGTTTTATTTTACAGCTTGACAACCTTCCTTAATGGGCTGTAATTTGTTATTGGTTAAGTGTAAGTGGCCCTTTGGCCCATCTCTATACTTTTGCTTCTGCTATAAAAAAATTATTACCACTCCTTACTACTATTAAAAGCTAGATTAGGGATTCTATTTTCTGACATTTAAGAAATTCTGTTGCTTGTAAAGACTTTTTGAAAAAAAGTTGAAAAAGCCAGATTAAGGATTTTATTGGCTGATTGGGTTAATGAAATTATGTGGCTTGGAGAGAGTTTTGAGAAAATGAGTTGTAAGTTTGAAACTGGTTGAATTATGTTTTTATTAGTGAGATTAATTTAAGAATTTCTGTAGCTTTTGAAGAATTGTGCCTGCATACGAGGTCATGCTCATGGAGGAAGTAATAATGATTCTGGTCAAAGGGAGAAGATAGTCGGAAGAAGAAGTTGCATGTAATGGTAATGTATACAATTTATTCGTTTTTATTAATATAAACTATAAAGTATGCGGTGCGTGAACTCCGTTTTAAAGATGAGCGTTAGGCTAAAATAAAGTTTAAACACCTAAACTACACGACCACAATTGATTTTTAGTAAATACACTTTGTTAAAGGATGTGATTTTTGAACAACTTGAAGTATCAGAGGTTAAACAATTTATTATAAATAAATAATAAAATATGGTACAAAAATATACACTGATAATTTATTACATATAACATTATC